>JBBELK010001527.1:0-168404 GCA_037783545.1 Henricia sp. BOLD:AAB3569 | reverse complement strand
CCACATATTTGGAGGTGAAAAATCCGGAAATCCGGATAAATCCGGAAGATTCTCACGCCTGTAGTTCTGATGACCAAATTTTCCAGCAGGGATATCCCTCAGCATGAGGTTGAGCCGAGGTAACGTTGTCTAGTTTGTACCATACCTACATGTAACTATTGCACCAGTCCTACAAAAAAAAATACATTTAGGCCAAAAACTGCAATACATACATATTTTACGGTATTTTTTTAGTTTATAAATGTCCCAACTCGAATTTAAGGAAAATAATTATTGGAATCGATAGCTTGGACGATTTTAGAATTGGAATACTTACCGTCGCAAAGGCTTAATTTTTGAGAAAAATCACGGGAAAAATATTGCATATGAAATTATGATTGCACGCAAAGCGGCCGGCCAGAAACCAAACGGATCATCACGCGCACGCCCTCTTTCGTTGCGCGCTTCACAAACTGCTCGGCCGGCAGCAGTTTCACACACTTTTGTATGGAGGCGGGCGCCGACAAAAACACAGAATTTTCATGGAAATGCAACATTTGCGACGGAAATGCCAATGGAAAAGGTATTCTAAAATCGTCCAAGCTATCGATTCCAATAATAAGGTTTTCAGGCAAAAACGTATTCCTTGCCCAAAACACCCAAACTATATATCAAATGAAAGGTCTTGATGACAGAAATACAATGCTTTTTAAATGAAGAAAATCGGACAAGTACTTTTTGAGATATATACTGTTATACATGTATGTATTGAAATATATACCATTCGATGAAGCCCGACCATCCATGCACTGGTACATCCCACAATTGGCCCAAAAGTAACATTGGGCTACGCCCTGTACCACACCCTGCACCACGCAGTGCTTTCACGGATGAGTACCCGTTAAATAGGCCTAAACACGTATGTACGTACAACACCACAGCGTAATGTTCGTTTCCAGCATTTCCTTCCTCCATGTTTTCATCAAAAAATAATCGCACACTTTCCGGGATCAACTAAACACATTTAACACTCCAAACTCTCACAAATGACGGTTAAGACATGTAAAATTCATTCATTGACCACTCGTACCTTTCATAATGAAGATTTCACCTCAAAAATGTGAATTTACTTTTACCTTTTCGTAACTTCGGTTGTAGATATATCGATGACGAGCAAGCACTGACTTGTACATTACCACTTCGGCTATTCAAGATAACCCGTTTTCACGTACATAACAAGTTTTCAGAGTGCGGAAAGCGCCCGAAGTGCATGCCGAGCGGCAATTTGTACGGGCCGTATACTCGCGATCATTCGCTCTCGGAAAAGGCTGGTAGGGGCGAGAGCAGTTCATTCATAAAACTAAGCCTGGGCTGTCGGGCTGTTTTTATGTACGTTAGTGAATGCTACTTTTAGAAGGCTAAAAGTGTTTATTTGACGTTTATATTGGGACGTTATCATTTTTTATATAACACTTTTAGCCCTTTATAACATTTTAACCCCATTCGCCGTGTGGAACATTCCTGCACGCCCTTAATGGTCCAAATACCCGTGTAAAAAATCTTGCAGTAAATTCCAAATCAGACATTTAAAAGCACACCATGGAGGTCCTTGTAATCTCAAGACTTTTGCACCCTTGTCGTTCTTTTTCCATGATGAATCAAACATCGGAAAAAGATAAAAGGGAGCAAAATTTGGAGTAAAATCGACAAATATGAACCATCGTATATGAGCGAGAGCAGCGTAGCGCACATAAATAGTATAAACGAAATCCATCCGCGTTGGTGGGACTACTTTCCTTTTGACGCGGTCTAGATGAATCCGTGGTACCAAACTGGTTCAGATTTGTCGATTTTACTCCAAATTTTGCTCCCTTTTATCCTTTTCTGATGTTTGAGTCATCATGGAAAATGAACGACAAGGGTGCAAAAGTCTTGAGATTACAAGGACCTCCATGGTAGCCACTTGGAAATCCCTGCATTCAGCGGCCGCCATTTTCTCCGATCGCAGCTGTGCGCGAGGATCGCTGGGTGCGAGGATGGAATCCCCGAAAATCTGCGTTTTCATTGGTTCGCGGGAGGTATTTTCCGGGGATTCCTCCCTTAACTAGTAGGGGAGATCCCCACTTTCAACATTTCCCTTGATTTTTCATATCCGTCATTTTTTTCTGTACTTGAGCTATCGTCGAAAATTTGCCTCGTGTTCATCACTATGAGATACAATGTTCGAGGGTGCGAATACATTGAAAGGTAAGCAGCCTGTCAGAATATCATCTTTTCTAAATTCTGATGAAGTTTCATAGCATTCTGAATAGCCGAAGAGGTATATTGAAGCTTCGGTACGCCTGCTATACGATTCAGTGATCCATCATGGCGGACAGTCAAATGTGAAAAATCAGTCTCATATTTCACAAAAATAAACCACATTAAATGTGTTTTGGTCAGTAAATCAAACTCGATACAGGTTTATTAACATCTTTAGACATAATTTGTGGGCATCGATGCATAGATTGATATTTAGTTTTGCCGATGATAGGAGATTTCTGAAGGACGTTTTTTCAGGAAAACTTCAGCTCGATCGGCTGGTGGAGGTCACGTGACCCGAAAGGCCTCACCTGATTGGACGATATATATATATATTTTTTTTTTTCAAAACGTTTAATTTTCAGCACTTTGTTTCAGTTTTTTTGCCAAGAATTATTGAGATTTTGATTATTTTAATTGTTTTTCTTCCAGGTCAAGAATACCATAGTCAACGACCGCCAGTATTATTAAAGCTTAAAGTCATTCCTGCATAAATTTCCATAAATGTTTTTTTTACAAATGTTATCTATTTCTTTGAATTATAGCTTTGAAGAAAGTCGCCCTGTTTCAACATGGCCGCCCAAATTCCAACATGGCCGTCATTTGTCAGGGCTATCAAAATAATATGGGCCTCCTCATGTAAAATTTTTTAAAATGACTTTGGACATAACTTTTCATGTTATAAAGAGGATCGTATAATTGTTTTCATTCAGGATATTACATGTATGTCTTCGAATCAACAGCTTACTTAATTGTGTCAGAAATGTTGCTTTTCTCTAAAGAAAATTCTCTAAATGGACTTCATTTTGACATTTGAAGTTATTTGGAGTTTTCAAATATGACATTCCTTACTTCCAAAAAAAATGTGGAAAATTAAAATTTAAAAAATGAGAATCTATTTGGTAAGTATATTTTGTAAATAAAACTAATGTTCATCAAAACTAATCAAGAATCATTATTTTTAGCAATCAAATAAAAGCATTAATTAAACTACACCCCCGTCTGTTACAGTGGGTTGGTCCAAAGTGTGGTGTACAACTTTATAAAAAAGCCTTCTATTTTGGTAATGGGTAAAACTGAGCACCACTGAGAATGAAGGGTTAGTATAATAATGAAAAATACCCCAACTAAAATCACAGTTATTTCACTTGCTCTCGAATAACACAAAGAAAATGTGTTTGTGATATAAAACCAGCCATTGCTGGATGTTTTTGTCGAAAATATTGTTAAAATACTTAACTCATATGATCGTCCGTGGCAGTGATCATCGTCGACGGTGAATGCATTGCCGGGGCGGCACCGCTATTTTCGGGGATCCACAACTTTTTCCGGCTACGTGATTTTTTTACAAACCAAACTTTTTGAGGTCAAATAGACTCCACAGATCTCTTTTTTCGAAGTTTCGAGCTCCGATGAGGTACACATGTACCCCTGTACCGGTATGTGAAATTCCTTGTCAAACTTTCTTGAAAAAATGGAGCAAAAATTTCACTTTTAAGGCAAAGGCTGAAAGGTTACGATCCCAACTTTTATCGGAGCACATCAGAAATTTATCAATGAAACAAAGATGGCGGCCATGAGCTGCAGGGCGCATCACATAACTGTGAAATACCGGTACAGATCAATCCGTGCGCTAGTGATCTTTGCTTGACGCGGTCGCCGGTGATGCGGTCACAAAACCCTGGACTATTTTCGGCATCAAAATAGCGCCACCAACGTTCGTAGTGGTGATTCTACCTAAACTGATGCAATCACTTTAAATACTTTTAAACCATTTTGAAAAAAATTGTCGTTCGAATTGCACGCCAGAGGAAATTTTGGCTTCAAAAACAGTGTTGTAAGTATTTTTTTCAAATCATTTTTCAATCATGGACATCTCAAACCACTGTAGGACACAACTAGGAGGAAATTTGTGGGTGTGATTCTAATTTCGAGGCAAAATGACAACAATCCACTGTATGAAAGGAAAGCTTACTGACTAGGGTCTTTCCTGCGCACATACATGTACTTCGCTTGCCAAGAGCCTTCAAATGCTGAATCGACTGGGTCTGAGCTGTATTGAGGAATATAGGATAAAAGTGGGGGTATTCGACCGGATAAGGTTCATTTGAGCATAACAGTTGCGTCTGAGGAGAAGCAAGGCAAAAGTTTTTGACAATCGCAAGTCTAAGTAACTGCCTTTCATTTGCATCAAGCCCGAAACTGGAGGACCGATGAATGATGTGCAGTTTGACCACCAAAATGAGGTGTAGATGATGTGGAATTCGACTACTGTGTTGGGTTATTCGTCCAGTGCCATTTGTACTGAATACATAGTATTGATGAGACTTTGTTTGTTCGAAAATAAACTTCACTTGAGTTGTAATTTTATTCTAATCGGCGCAATTATATAGCATGCTACTTGTGTGGGCATGCATTAGAAACACTTTTGGCCATCCATTGAAACATACAAATGATATTCAGAGGATAGTTTTCCTGCATGCCAAGAAAATAAGAAATGAAAAATATTGGACCGTTCGGATCCGTTTGCGCGAAGCGGATGAAATAAAATGACCCATCACTCGTGTTAAAGGCACAGGCTCGTCAGCAATGCGCGCACGCCAAATTCGTGCCACGATCAAAATACGCAGCTCCCTAGCAAAGGCATGGAGCTGCGTATTTCGTGTCATCTTTCCGACTCCACAAGAAAGACAAAGCTGAGTAATCATTCAATGCTCTCCAACTTTTACTACTGCACAGCTAGCTAACATACTGCAACACAACAACGAAGTCCCGTGTGCATCATAAAAAGCACACAGCACAGCAAGCAAGACTAATACAAAGATTTAGTAATACATCGTTATACAATGTAATACAATGTAATACATAGCCCCAGGCGGCACGTGGCCAGACTCTTTTAGCGCGCGTGCCAGCGCGCGTGGCACGTGCTAGCTCTTTACGCAAACTAGGTCAGTGCGGTGGTCGACCCGGTCACAAGTGCAGATACGTATTTTAACCATTTTTTAAGGACAAAAACATCCAGCAATGACTGGTCACAATTATTATAACCAAAATGAGTCTCATTCTAAGGCAAACCCTATGCAAACGAATGGAAAACGAATGACGAATGAAAAACGGACCATAGAAAGGCGCCTTATCCTTTTTTTCATCCGTCTTGCGTGCGCGTTTTGCTCCACCCGTTCGTCTGTATCGGTCCACAGAGCGATTGAGATGCAAATGGATAAAAAACGCAGGATGGATAAAATAAACGTATCGACCTGTAAAGGAAAGGCGCCTTTATTTGGTGTAAACCGACACACAGAAAATTAAACAATCGCAAACACCTAAATTCACCAACCAAATTGATTTTGCCAATTTTCAGTATTGTTTCACTCCGGAAAAAAATATATATTCGTGCCGCGTTTCCGTAAAGTGACGCACAACAATCGCTTAAAAAAGATTCAGTGTGCATGAATGAGCGTTAGTAAACTTATCCAAAAAGTTTGTTTTGATAGAATAGTAGTATAGAAAAGGGGGGTTTAGGGTCAGATTTTTTTTGGGGGGTTTAGGGTCAGATATTTTTTTTTTTATTTCAAAAAGAAATCGCTGAGTAGGTACGCACCTACTCAGCGATTTCTTCTATAGAAAGGGGGTTTAGGGTTAGATTTTTTAAAGAAATTGAACTTTCTAAAAATTATTAGCTATCACTTAATTGACTTAGAAAAAAAGATATATTTTTTTAATTTTTTAATAAGATTATCTTTTACATATTTAAAATGATAACTGGGCATAAACCGACGAGATATTCTAGATGGAATAAAACGCGTCTCACTAAATTTATTGAGGATGAAAATCTACCGTCCGTAATTGTTGCCGGAGAAAAAAGTAAAACGAAAAAGCAATTACTTGAAACAGTCAAGCGTTACTCTGATGAATTTAAAGGTTTTGAGAGAAAAACTAAACAGAGCCTACTATCGCTCATAGACAAGTATAACATAAATAAGGTGGACTCTACTGGTAAAAATAACAAGTATATTAGGAAAGATTATTTAGAGACTATAAAAAATTACTGGCAACCGCTACACCGCGAGAACATAAAGCCAATCGACTTTGATGTAGTACCTCGTAGTTTTGCCAACGTCATTCAAAACTACGAAATTAACATCGATCGGGTGAATGTAGATTACGTAAATTTCTTTATCGACAACAAAGAAAAGATTAGAAATAAAATGTATGAAATTATACGAAACAAACTAAATTACAATTTTCAGCTTGGCTTACGCATAACTCTAACAAAAATAAACGCGAAAGAAGAAATTGAAGAAAAAGAAATCACATTCCGCACAGAAAATATATTAGTTTTAAATAATAGCGAAATTACCCCGGCGTTGAATGATAATATAGCAAACTTGAAGGTAAAACTAGAAGAATTTCAAATTGAAAAGAGTGGGTGGTCTGTGTTTAAGCTAAACACGCTATACTTAAACTTTACAAAGTACAATCCTATTAAAGGAAGCTCTTACATAAAATTGCCGAAATACATAGCAAATAAAAAAGCTGTCATCAACGTAAAAAACAAATCTGACGATATGTGCATACGATGGTCATTGAGGGCGGCTCTTGGGAAATTTACAGACAAAGTAAAAGAACGCGTAATGAATAAATTAAATTATGACATAAGGTACGAAAGAACTTCAATTTACAGAGAATGCGACGACTTAAATTTTGAAGGCACAACTTTTCCGACGCCCATAAGTCAAGTCTCAAAAATTGAAAAACAAAATGACCTCAGCATTAACGTGTTTGGTTACGACGAGAAGAATGGCATATACCCACTATATCATACGGAAAGCGAGTCTGACGCGCCTATTAACTATATTCTAACGGCGATATAAACCACTACTGTTGGATCAAAAATCTAAACAAACTATTTTTTAGCGAGACAAAACACAAGGAAAATAAATACTTTTGCGCAAGATGTCTGCAGCATTTTAGCAAACAAAGGATACTAGACAAACACAAAATTGATTGCAGCGGCGTTAAACAAAAGGCGAGTAGAATAGTCATGCCTTCGACAGAACTAGACATGTTTAACCGTAGAAAAGACATTGTAAAATTTAAAAACACTCAGAATAAAATGTCGAGTCCGTTCGTAATTTACGCAGACTTTGAATCTCTAATCGTGCCCCACAATGTGAAAGCGGGTAACGCTACAATAAAAACTCAAAAACACGTGGCGTGTGGGTGGTCTTACGTCGTAGTCAGATGTGATGGACATTTAATGAGTACAAAATATTATAGGGGTGAAAACGCGGTAGAAAAGTTGCTTCAAAATTTACGAGTGGAAGAAGCCGATATTAACAATCTTTTTGAAAAGGAAAATGCAAAAAATATGATTTATGAGAAAGAAGACCAGGCTAAATTTAACGATTCAAAAAATTGTTGGATTTGTGAGTACCCAATCAGGCAACAAGACCCGTCAAAATGTACGTGCAAGTTGTCAAAGTCTAAGAAACAACTAAGAAATAGTAAAGAGGTAAACGTGTGTGAAAAATGTCAAAAGGAAACTCAGTCGTTCTCAAAAGTTAGAGACCACTGCCACATAACTGGTAAATTTAGGGGCGCGGCTCACAACTCTTGTAATCTGAAACTGTCACTAAAACCAAAAATAACTGAAATCCCAGTCTTCTTTCACAACTTGGAAAATTACGACGCGCATTTGATAATGCAGAGGATTTCCGAATTTAGTGGAGATATCTTTTGCATTCCAAAAACTTCAGAAAAATACTGTAAATTCAAGTTGATATTGAAAAAGGGGGTTTATCCTTACGAGTACATGGACTCTTTTAGTAAATTTGAAGAAACTAAATTACCACCAAAATCAAAATTTTATAGCAAGTTGAACAATAGTAACGTCTCCGACGAAGACTACCGCCACGCTAAAAGAGTCTGGAAGGAATTTGACATCTCTAACATGGGGGAATACCACGACCTACATGTATATGTACAGACCGACACTTTACTCTTGGCAGACATTTTCCAGAATTTTAGGCGGACTTGTCTAGAACACTACGGTCTAGACCCCGCCAATTACTTTACATCTCCGGGCCTCAGCTGGGACGCCTTGCTTAAACATTCAAAGACGCAACTGGAATTACTGACGGATTACGACGTACCTTTTTGTAGAACGTGGAATAAGGGGTGGAATTTCGAGCGTGGGTTCCAAGAGATACGTCAGAGCAAACAACGAGTACTTGCAAGATTACGACTCGACAAAACCGAGCACGTTTATACAATATTTAGATGCAAACAATTTATACGGGTGGGCAATGTCTCAACCACAGCCGGTAGGCGACTTTAAATGGCTTACCGACAGAAAAATCAAGTCATTCACGGAAGACGTATTGAAACTACTCGAGTCAGAATCTGAGAGAGGATACATTTTAGAGGTAGACTTGGAATACCCCAAAGAATTACACGACGAGCACAACGACTACCCTCTAGCGCCGGAAAACTTGAACGTTCCTCAAGAGTGGTTTTCAGATTACCAACGACGGTTAATCGAGAAAAATGATCTAACGCCACCCAACGTCGATAAATTAACTAGCACTCTAAAAAATAGATGCAAGTACGTCGTTCATTATCAAACCTCAAACTGTATCTAAACCTAGGATTAAAATTGACCAAGATTCACAGAATTCTATCTTTCAAGCAATCTGCCTGGATGAAGTCTTACATCGACAAAAACACTCAGCTACGCAAGGAATCTCAGTCGGATTTTGAGAAAGACTTTTTTAAGTTGATGAATAATTCTGTATTTGGTAAGACTATGGAAAACGTGCGAAATAGACTAAACTCTAAGCTAGTCAGATTAGAAGACGAGAAGAAGCTTTCAAAAATGTGCTCTTTACCAAATTACGAATCGACTACAGTCTTCAAAGATTGTAAACTGGCCATGGTAAACATGTACAGGACAAAGACTACTCTCAATAAACCAATCTACTGCGGAATGACGATATTAGACTCGGCTAAAAGTCTAATGTACGACTTTTACTATAATCATTTGAAGCGCGAGTATAAAAGTGACGTAAAACTAGTGTACACAGACACCGATAGCCTTCTCTTGGAGATTAAAACGGACGACGTGTACTCAGACATGGTCAAGTATAAGAATCTGTACGACTTTTCAAATTATCCGAAAGACCATCAAATGTACGACAAAACTAATGAAGGGGTTATAGGCAAATTTAAAGACGAGACCGCAGGCCATCAAATTATAGAAGCCGTGTGCATCAGACCGAAATTGTACGCCATTCAGACCGATCGAGGCGTCATCAAAAAGGCGAAAGGCATTAAAAAAGTGGTTGTTAAAGACAACCTGACTTTAAATTTATACAAGAAATTGTTATTCGACGAGACTTGCATTTACAAAGATCAAAACATTTTAAAGAGTGAAAAACATCAAATATACTCGGTAACTCAGAAAAAGTTGGCGATTTCACCTCTAGATACCAAGCGATACCTTTTAGCAGACGGTATAAACACTATCGTATGGCCATTACACTATAGAAGGTGGCAACTCAGTGTCTTCGGGCACGATCTGAAGTTCTTGTCGAACGAAAGACCTCTTTGGCGCGGGGTCGTTTAAATAATACAAGATTGGTTGCCCTCGAACGCGCGTGTACTCTTTAACGGTAAACGTTTTAAGAGACCATACTGGATCAGTCGCCCGCCTTCTTTCACCACCCTCTAATTCACCCGGTTGATACAAGTATCTAACTTTGTATTTACCTATTTTTAACGGCGTCTCTTTAACGCCGGGGGCTGCGGGCGTTTGCTCGACTCGCTTTAATTTAATGGCGTCTACGGGTCTCTTACTGATTAAACGCGTTTCTTCTTCGTTCATAGCTTTGATTACGTCCGGAAGTCTCTTTACCCACTCTTTATTTTTCGTATTTGGATCTAACATTTCTTCTGAGTACTGATGGCCGAATAATACTTCGGCTAATGACCTGTTAAATCTTTCTACTATACCTTGGGCTCGATGTAACCCCGGTATACCGCGTTGTACGACCGAGTCGTTTTTACTCATTATAGCGCTAAAACTACCCATAAATTCTCTACCCGGGTCTACTTTGATAATCTTTGGGTAGTTCAACGGAGATCTCTTATAATTTTTTGCAATAGCATCGGTAACTTGATCAGACGTCTTAGACGTCAGTGGCTCTGCTTCTTTATATCTACTCGCCACGTCTACTACCGTTAAAGCGTATTTAAAAGTTTTACCCCCAACTTTGTCGTAAGGCAAAAACAACAAGTCCGCTTGATGCATGACGTTTGGTACGCCGTATCTCGAATTAGTAGAAGTCGGTCTCGGTACACGTACGTCGGCGGACTTAAATAAATTTGCCACATTGCCTGTTTTTTTAACCAATTTCTAGCTTGCGCTTCGCTCGTCTTTGCTTTTTTAGCCAATGACTCTACGGCCCCTTTGCCCCGCCAGTATCCCCTAGGTCCGTAATACAACTCTGTAAACTTCTTTTCGATCGCATTCATTTATATAATTTAGATATATTTATAAATCAAATATGTCAGTAAACCTAGACCGCCGACGATGAATACTATTTCTCCATCTTTTACGCTCTCTGACTTGGTATATAAGTCGGACAGTTTAGGTTTTTGACGTAATTCAGGAGGTAATTCCATATCTTCTTGAGTAACTTTATTGTACTCGTATAGCGCTTCGTCAACGTCGCTAAATGTATGTCTAGCGTGCGCTTCTTTTTTTAGCCGGTCGTTCAAGTAGTCTAGGTATTTTAAACGCTTTTCTTCAAACTCTTGCTTAGCTTTGTTTAAATCTTCCAACGCCAAGTCGTGTCGTTTACGTTCTTTATCCGATTGGCTACCAAACTTAGAAAACATAAAACTTGATCCTGTGAACGCGAGAGCGTTCACTACAGCTCCACCCAACATCATCGCTAAAGACGCCATTTTAATAAGTGGTAAAAATTTAAATTTAAATATAAAATTATCACTTTATATAATAAAAGAAAGATGAATAAGCACTATGGTGAGAAAATTGATCCTTACAGAGAAATCAAAAACCCAAATTCTATTAAAGGCCAGAGACGACTAATTTTTTCTGAGGTGTCTGCCGAGACCGCGAGCGCCGGCAGTACTTTTAATCTAGATTTCCCCAAATTGACAAACGACGACGTGTTGATTCCGGGCACGGCATTGTTGATATTTAGAATAGTATTAAATAGCGACACGGACGATAACAAAACTCTTTACAACAACGTGTCTCGCAATATCGTAAAGCAGATGCAAATTTCTATAAACGGCAACGAGATTTACAACTTGGACGATTACGACGTCTATCAGTCTTATAAAGATCACTGGATATCGCCTCATCACCAAAATAATTTGAGTCTTTTCGGTATTGAAAAAGAAAACGTAACTAAACTCAGGACAGAAGCCGACGACGCGGTAAAAACAAACAAGGGCGACGTGGCGGTGGCAAACACTTACGGCAAGTTTTACGCCATTCCGTTAGACATTGGAATTTTAACCGACCATCACCCATTTTACCCGAGTGGATTAGAGGGTAAATTGTCGTTAGCCATAAAGTGGAACGATCAATCAAAAGTCGTAAAATCTACCGACGACGCCGCGACTTACAAGATTACTCACTTGAAATTGCAGTACGAAGTAATAAATGATCCTAGACTATCTAGTCAAATTAAAAGCAGGTACAAGAGCGGAGTTTCTTTTTATTTCGACAGAGTCCACCGCCAATACGAAAAGATTCTAAATAAAGCAGACAACGCGTGGACCCTCAACATTAACACCAACGTAAAGAGCTTAAAGGGGGTGTTTTTAATTTTCAAAGATTTGACCGACAAGAACCCGCAAAACAGTTATAACCCAGACTTGACTAAAGTAAAAGTTCAAGTCGAGGGAATGCCAGAAGCGTTGTACCCCCGGTACGTCCCAGAGTTGAGACGCGATCAACACTTTGGCGAGATTTGCAAGTACTTTGTAGACGGCCCGGGAACGCATATGCCGTCGGCCGTGTCGAAATACTTGGAAATGATTCCTATCACAAATACGCCCTTTGGCTCGATTTTAGGACTTCTGACGACAACTCGGCTCACGGAAGCGGCAGGCACATTGGCTCTCACGGCGGCGGTGTCCAGATTGAGCTTACGTCGGCCGATGAAACCACCGGTCAATTAAAGTGCTATATATATTTGATTATGGACTCTCAATTAGTAATTAGAGAGGGTAGATTTAATAGTTTGCAATATTAAAATGAAGCTACCTAGAGAACCCCACTGCGCGTTGATATGTGGAAGAACGAAATCTGGCAAGACTAAATTTATATTAGATTTATTGTCGGGCGTATACAAGGGTAATTTTGAATACGTCGTAATACTTTGCACGACAATCTATAAAAATAAGACGTACTACGACTATTCTTGGATAACAGCCGACGAGAGCGTCTGGTTGTGCGACTTGGATAAAACGGATTTAAACGGGGCTCTGAGTACTTATAGAAATATATTACGAGGATTTCACACTCTGTTTATAATTGACGACTGCAGCGCTCGCCAAGATTTAAAGTATCGCAAGAGCATGAAAGACGGTGAAAACTGCGAGTTATCAAATTTGGCTATGAGTGGCCGTCACGACAACCACTCTTGTTGGTTGTTGACTCAAAAGTACAACAGCGTACTAAAGGATTTTAGAGAGCAAACCGAGTGGATCGCCATGTTTTATTGTAAAGACGAAGGCTCTTTTAATCAATGTATGAAAGAAAATAAAGGAGTGCCTAAAGAAGAAATTGAAGACTGCGAGTACAAACTTAAAAACGTCAAGTATGCCAAGTTGATATTGAAGACGGATCCCCCGGTAACTTACGACGTATTATAAATAATTACGTTTTTCATTATAAATAATTACGTTTTTCATTATAAATAATTACGTTTGGTATTGTAAATGATGGACAATTGCAATGTAATTAATATTACATTAAAGGTAGTTGAACTGACGGTGATATCTACAATAGCTTTAGAGATTTGGTGGTTTCTTCGATATTTTTATTTTGCAGAAAAGTTATATAATAAAATAAAGAACGTACTTAAATAAGATGGATTTGGAAAGCATATTGAACGATTCAGGCCAGACTAAAGATCTAAAGTCTAAAATTATAGAAGTCGTAGCGTCGGGTAAATCAAAAGCTTACTTGGGTAAAGAATACACCCAAAAAGACTTGGAAGCTATGAACGAGGAATCGCTAGTAAAACTCAATCAACTGTATGAGACTAAAATCGGAGCCGAGATGATTAGGGGGTTAGGGTTGCCTTTGATATCGGCGTTTACTAAAGTCACCAAGTTAATTTTACCTAAAATAGGAATAGGTAAATTCAGGTTAAATATAGACGATGAGGCAAAGTTACACTTGGAATTAGAGACTAACCCAGCGGTAAACTCTGGTATCAGTAGAATGTTGAGTAAAGTATACTTGAGTTTCGGCTATCTAGTAGGCCCATTGACGGCTATTTTAATTACTGCCAGTCACGTTGAAGTAGTTGAAAAAGAACTTGAGATTGCAACTGCAATACCTATAGATGAAACTGAAGATGAAGAAAACTGATTTTAAATAATAATATAATAACTATAATAAAATGGACAACTCTGAAGAAACTAAACCAGTTCAAGAAGTAACGCCAGAGCCTACGGCTAAAAAGGTAACCGCGACTAAGCAAAAAGATCATAAACGTGTACAACTAGGTAAGAAGCTAGCCGCCCACAACAAAAAAATTAAAGAGCAAAACGTCAAACTACAGGAAGCAGCTAACGAAATGAAAGTGGTAGACACACAACCGACAGAAAGCGATAATTACAAGTGGTACTCTTTGGTGGGTGTAGTAGGGGTTGGCGCGTGTATTTATTTACTTAAAAAAACAGTTGTGAGTTATTTCGGAAATAAAGATGCTGCGATTGAAAAACCACAACAAAAGACCGTCAGATTCCAGCCCGTCGAAACAAATTATTCCGAATTATCAAACATGGAAAATTAAAAAAACGATTTAATATTATAATTTCTACTAATTAAATAAATAATGGATCAAAAAACGATAGCAAACACAGTTTATCACTCGGCGGTATTGTCTGGGATTACGATCGGCTACGCAATGTTGAGTAAAAAGTTGTTTAGTATGAAATCTGTAGACATAGATAAGGTAGACTTGATGGACGCTCTTAAGCTAACTGTACTCGTTACTTCTGCCAACTTTACAAAGAGTTGGTTAACCACTCAGGGCATATTACCACCAAACGTAATGAATTCAGTTTAAAAAATGATTTTATATTTAATTTAATAAATTAACTAGTATTAATAAAACAACAATGGCTGAAGGTGGTGAATTTATACCCATGGACGACTTAGACCAAGAAATAGCCGAGGCACAAGATACAGAATATGAACAAGAATTTGATGACGATGACAATCTCGATGATCTATCAGGGCGGTTAGACAGACTGAGACCACCAGCCGAAACCACTTCGCAGACTCTTAGTCGCATTTCTATAGAATTAAGAAACCACCAAGTAGATGCATTTTACGATAAAATTGCTGGTAAAGATAAACCGCGTATAATCGACTATGGAAAATTCGAGTATAAAAAAGATGGTAAACTATACGTAAAGTGGGGTGATAACGAAATCCCGTTAACGAAAGATAATAAACAATTTTATGCTAAAGGTACTCTTAAAAATATATATTTGACCGATTTTATTCGAGATGTGTTAGGTCTCGAAGTAGACCTACCAAAAAAGCCCCAACAGCCTGATCTAAATACAACTGCAGACTCGGTAGACGTAACATTAAGAGAAACTGAAGATGAATCTCTTAGAGATGAGGCGATAGATGAGTATATAGAAAGAACTAAATATGCTCACGACCCAGACGTAACGTTTGAAGTTAATGAAGACAAAAGTATAGATGCTACTTGGCAGGGGGATATGTATCGCATTACAGAACGAGGTGGAAAACCTCATTTGACGCGTATAAGAGTAGAAACTTTGAAGGTTTTGCTAGAGCCCTGGGCATCTCCGAGGATGAAATTAAATTTGTAATTGGAGCAACGAGTATTGTAGAAACCGATGTAAACGGCGCTACTAGTCAAGAACTAATAGATAGGTCAAAAGAATTTGAAAGAACGATTAATGAAGATTTATTTTTACCCAGTGAGTCAAATAAATTTGATGACATAAATAACTCATTTAATGACATGATTGCGATAGCTGGCTCAGATGTAATTGAAGAAACTTCTTTTAGTGATGAACGGGGTGACAAAGTGACGACTACAGAAGGCATTCAGGCATCAGTCGATCAGGCTGACACCGGCGTTCAAACAGCGAGATTAAAATACTCTTACAGAGAACTAGTGGCACTTGACAAAAAGATGCAGACTTTTCGCGGTAATTTATAATCAAATTTATTAGAATTAGAGCAAGTAGACGACGACATAGCGGCAATGAATGCAGAATTAGCAGAAGCCGTAGAAGCCAGAAACAAAAAAAGAAGTTGCCAGATTAAAAAACGTTTTACAAGATTTGTACACTGAAAGAGAAGGTAGGATAGAAGCGGTAAGCATAAATGAAAAATCATTAAGAAGTCAAATGAGTAGGATTAAAGAAACGTTTGAGCGAATGTTACATGTTGATAAAACGCTAGCGGATAAAGTTAGAACTCTATTCAGAGAACAGGGCGTCACCGTAGTAAGCATTCTAACAGCTTTCTCTTTAGCGATAAGTACGCTAATCGCTAGCATAGTAGCCGGTGTAAGAGGCGCGGCAACAGCCGTCGCGGGCTCGACCGTTAAGCCCGTCAAGCCAGTAACGCCAGACGAACCAGTCACTCCATCTAAACCTACTAACCCAAATAACGTTACGGATTGGATAAAACGTCAACTAAAAAACTTGGCAAATTTGTTAAAGAAGTTGGGGGCTAAAGCGTTGGTCGCATTACCGGGGATACTAGGAAGCGTGGCCAGTTGGCTGTTTAATCTGCTAAGTAAAAGCGTTGGACTATTAGCGGAGAATGTATGGGCCATGATTACCGGTGTTGCTCTGTTAATTTTTGTTTACGTGCAAAAGAGAATTTAAAAACTTGATAATGACGTGAAAAAGGGGGTTGAACTAGTAAGCGCTTACTAGTTCAACCCCCTTTTTCACGTCATTATTGCGTTTATTCGTACAGCTTATACAACAAATAGACTATGCCGACTATCGACACATACCCCACGACTAAAGAAGTCTTTTCTTCTTCATGGTCGCCAGATTCAAGAATTTCTTGATGTTTAGTTTTTCTTTCTTCTTTAACAATACTAGAAGTAATTACTCGGTCAGCCGTTGCTTCTAGCTGTGCAACAGGTTTAAATTCTTTATCGATAAGTTTTTTAATACCCTCTGTTTTAACTTTGTAGTAATCATTAAAATCAGAGCTTTGTGGTTTAGGTGTACTTAAAAATGTACTTTCACTATCAACAACGAGTTGTTCGTTTAAGTTTTGGTCAACTCCAGTCTGCAAATTTCTAGTAGCAATCTGTTAATTATTGTTATACCCATCGTGTACTCCTACTATCAAGTCCATGTCAGAAGGAATAAGATATAGCCGAGGTTTCAATACGAAATTCAACGGGGTTCTCGCGTACTGCAACGAGTCTTGAAACTGATTTATGCTAGATTATAGATCTTCTGGCGAGTTTATTAAATCTTCGACTATGACGTTGAATTGCCTCTGCGCATCTAGTCCGGTACTCGGCGATAATACGCTAGTTTTTGTTTGGGCTTGGGAGCCCAACAACGCGTATACGTAAGCTCTTATCGACGCATTTATTTTCGTAACCCCCACGTCGGTAAATACCGTATTTATCGGTATAAAATCTTGATACGCGTTTGCAACTTGTTCAGACTGTTTGATGTACGTTACGGTATAAGTACTCCCATGGCCAGATCCTTTAGGCGGTTCTGGCCATCCAAAACCCATTTTCGTCGAGTTTGCGTATTTACCAGTTAGTATACCTAAATCCGTAGTGTCGTAATTTCTACCTAGAACTATTCCACCGCCGTAATGAGCAGTACCGAGTCCATTAGAGTACTCGTCTCTAGTTTGTTTAAAAGAATGATTTTTGTCTACACCAAACAACGTACAAATGTCTACAAAAGCTCTATTGTTGATGTTGTTGTTTACTTTATTAAAGTTATTGTCGGAGGGTATATTAACTAACATGTCGTAAAACAACTTTCTGATTGTAAAGTAAACGTGGAAATTAAATATCGACGCCAAGTAAACGTCGCTAGAATTTAATAAATCTATTCCGAGTCCACACCCCGTAGTGGCGCACCACGTGGCAAAATTAAACTGATTTTGATAAAATAACATTGGGTCAGAAGCCCATCGATTAACGACCTCGTCTGTAGTAACGCTCGTTATTTTGTACTCGGTCGTTAAATCTGGAAACTCTGTTGTAAAAGAGTTGGTTTTATTTACCGTAATCTTTAAATTTTTAATTTTTTTAGATAAGAAACTTGGTTTTGCAAGAGGTGTAGGATATTGCTGCGACGCAGATTTAGCGGCTTTAGATAACAGCGACGGCATATTAGCTGCGTATCTCTTTAAAAAATCTTCGGTAGCCATATATTTTTAATATACAATTAGATAACATTATAAATCATAAAAACACCTTTTTTTTTTCGTTGATGTATAAAATTGATATTATGCGTCGATATTAGCAATTAAAAATGTATATACATGTTAGTAAAATGAAACACACTTTTCTCATTAAGAGTAAAAATCAAACGTTCCAACTAAACCCGCCGATTGATAATAGTTTTGGTTTTCTGCGTAAACAAATTAGACTGTTGAGCGTTAGCATGTCGTATACAATGTTTTATCATATTGAAGAACAATTAGTTGTTCGCTGGACTAGATGGGTGGAAGACAGAGGCGATAGTGGTGAGATAATATTTGAACCTGGCTATTATTCATTACAAAGTTTAATTTATGTGTTTACCTCTTACAATCTAGATTGGTTAAAGTTTTCTATTTTAAAAAATAGTGATTTAAAAATAGAAGTAGAAGGCTGAGCTTACATGTATGTTCTACAAAGGAGAGCCACTGAAATTCTGGGAGTTTTGGAGGGCATTTGAGACCAACGTAGACAGCTTGGCTGTTAGCGATGCTGCTAAATTGACGAGATTGCTGCACTACTGTAAGGGAGATGCACGAAAAGTCATACAAGCATGCTCAGTGATGGAGCCCACTGAAGGGTATGAGAGAGCTAAAGTGTTACTCTCCGAGAGATTTGGTAATAAGCACAAAGTGGCAGATGCGTGGATCAGAAAGGTCACCAAAGGCGCTACAGTACCCCCTCACAATGATCCTGCAATTAGAGAAATGACCGACGAGCTACAAGTCTGCTACGAAACCCTTCAAGCCATGGGGTATGAAAGTGAAATGGTACCCCAGAGTTTTCTGAAGAGCATTATCGAGCGTCTTCCAATTTACCTACGGTACAGATGGATTAAAATCGTCACGAAAATAGAGAAACGGCAAGACAGAAGGCCACATGTACGGGACCTGGTTGAATTTATGACTGAGGTCGCCGAAGAAGAGAATAATTCAGTGTATGGATCTGTCGCCTGGAAAAAATACCCAGATGTCCCAAATAAGAGAAGCGTGCAGAAGTATAAAGGTTCTTTTTCAGTAACCACGACACAAGGTGAGACACCCGCCATGAAATGCTACCTGTGCAAAGGAGAGCACACGCTGTTCGGATGTCAGCAGTTTAAGGGAATGAATCCAGAGGGCAGACTGGAATACGCCAAAAGGGAGATGTTGTGCTTCAATTGTCTCCGAAAAGGTCACATGACCATGTCATGCAAGCTGAACAGAACATGCTCCGTTGCGGGCTGTGGAAGGAAACATACGAAATTTCTTCATGTTCCCAGGATTCCACAGCAATACCAACAGGTTGCATCGCAGTTGCCTGTGCACTCCGAAGCTCAAGCACAAAATGGCTACATTGATTCAGCAGCAGAAAATAGTTGTGGTAACATCACAGGGGCCGGAAGCAGAAGTGTGCTTCCCATTGTGCCTGTCAGGGTAAAGGCTGCTAATGGTAAAGCCTTTGTGCGGACCTTTGCCTTACTAGATACCGGTTCGACAAACACCTTCTGTACGGAAAACTTAGCACTTCAGCTTGGAGTACAAGAAATTAGTCAAAGGCTTAGCTTGACAACACTCGAGAAAATGGACAGCACGATAAACACTACCATGTTGAGCTTGGTCGTGGATTCTGGGCCCATGTCAGAACAAATTGAAATGAAAAGAGTATACACCAAACCCACGATCAATGTGCAGGGTACACACATGGCCAAGATGGAAGAAATTGCTGGTCTACCCCACTTAAAGGGAATTGATCTTCCATTCGCTGGCGAGCAAGAGGTTGGTTTGCTCATTGGTCAAGATGTTCCCAAAGCGCTGATGCCCCTTGAAATCAGAAAGGGAAAAGTGGGCCCCTACGCGGTTAAAGCTGCACTTGGCTGGTCATTACATGGTCCTGTACGGGGTATCACTGCAAGCAAGCAACACCCGACTGTCACTACCGGCTTCATCCATGGAGACATTTGCTTGGAAGAGCAAGTAAGTAAGTTTTGGAAGCTGGAAGCATCCGACACTCTGGATGGCGAAAGAAGTCTGTCGGTGAACGACAAAAGAGCCCTGAAATTATGGGAAAACGAAGTGTGTAGAGAAGAAGGGCATTACATGTTGCCCATCCCCTTCAAGGAGCGACCCCCCTGTCTTCCGAATAATCGGTGGATGGCAGAGCAGAGACTGGAAAGTCTTAGAAGGAAATTGGCCAACGATGAGAAGCTCCGACACAAATATCAAGATACAATGGAGGACTTATTGCAGAAGGGTTATGCTGAAGAAGTTGACAAGCAAGAGTGTCGGCCTGAAGATAAAGTGGTGTGGTACCTGCCTTACCACCCGGTCTTCCACCCAATGAAACCAGACAAACTGCGCATCGTGTTTGACTGCGCCGCCAAAAGTGGAGGTGTCTCTCTGAACGACGAAGTCCTTCAAGGGCCAGACCTAACCAACAAGCTCATAGGAGTTTTACTGCGATTTAGACGTGAGCCAGTGGCTTTCATGGCTGATGTGGAAGCCATGTTCCACCAAGTCCGTGTTCCAGAAAGGGAACGAGATGTCTTGAGGTTTTTATGGTGGCCATCCGGTGACATGACGCAACAACCTAAGATCTACAGGATGTGCGTACACCTGTTTGGAGGGACTTGGAGTCCTAGCTGTTGTAACTTTGCATTATGACAGACGGCAAATGACAACAAAGGCGATTTCGACCCTGACGCTGTTGAAGCAGTGAAACGTAACTTCTACGTCGATGATTGTTTGGTGTCAGTCGCCACGGAAGAGAGAGCGATGAAAATCTCGGCCGATCTCAAGAATCTCCTGAAGAGGGGAGGATTCAAGCTTACAAAATGGCTGAGTAACAAGCCAGGAGTGCTGAAGAACATTCCTATCAGTGAAAGATCGAAGCAGTTGAAAGATCTCGACCTAAACTTTGATGCTCTTCCAGTTGACAGGGCATTAGGTGTCAGCTGGGACGTTGAAAGAGATTGTCTTGGCTACAAGCTGTCACTGAAGAACAGACCTCTGACGAGACGTGGTCTACTGAGCATTGTGTCATCGATCTACGACCCCCTTGGATATGCAAGCCCATACATTCTGAAAGCGAGGCTGCTGCTTCAGGAGTTGACGAGAATGAAGCTTGCATGGGACGATCCGATACCTGAGAAGCAGACACAGATTTGGCACAACTGGTGTGAAGAGTTGTGCAAGATGAAGGATTTTGAGGTCAACAGATGTGTGAAGCCACATGGATTTGGAGAAGTGACAAAGTATCAACTGCATCACTTTTCAGACGCCTCAGAAAAGGCATATGGTTCAGTGTCCTACCTCGTCATGAACAATGATAATGGTCAAGTACACAGCAGTCTTGTGATGGCTAAATCACACCTTGCGCCGCTAAAAACGGTGACGATACCTCGCCTGGAACTAATGGCCGCAACACTAGCTACCAAAGTAGATGTCATGTTGAGACGAGAATTAGATCTACCCGTTGACAAGTCGGTTTTCTGGACAGACAGCACGATCGTGCTACAGTACATAAGAAGCACCGATGGGAGATTTCGCACTTTCGTCGCGAACAGAATAGCTGCTATCCATACTGCATCGGAGCCAGACCAATGGCACTACGTCAATACAGAGTCTAACCCCGCGGATGATGTGTCAAGAGGAATGACAGCCAGCGAGCTGAAAGATAGTGCTAGATGGCAACAGGGTCCAGAATTCGTCACGATGTCTAAAGAGAACTGGCCTAAGGAACCGCGAGTAATGGAGCCTTTGAGCCAGAATGACCCAGAAGTGAAAGAGTGTAAGGCAGATATGATGGCGTCCATTGTTAAGACAAAAGAGAAAAACCCTACAACTAAACTGATAGAGTTCTACTCATCGTGGCACATGTTGAAAAAGGCAGTAGCATGGTTTTCGCACTTTGGAAGATACCTGCGGAACAAGAAATCGCCAAGTGAACTGAAGGTTTCACTCACAGTAGATGACCTAGTCATCGCAGAGCAAGCCATCATCAAGTACATTCAGCGACAGTGTTACCTAGAAGAGTATCAAGCACTGAATTCTGGCAAACCAGTGAAGAGATCCAGCCCTCTCTACAGGCTAGACCCCCAAATGAATGAAGATGGGCTGATAAGTGTAGGAGGTCGGCTGAAGAATGCCACCTTGCAAGCCCGAGTCAAGCACCCCGTGGTCCTTCCACAGAGACATCATGTAGTTGGTCTTATCGTGAGGCATTTTCACGCAGTTTCAGGCCACACGGGGAGAGAACACGTCATGTCGATGCTGAGACAGCAGTATTGGCTAATTAGAGGCAGAACGACAGTGCAACAAGTTCTACATGATTGCTTCATATGCAAGCGTGTATCAGCCACTCCAAGTGTCCAGAAGATGGCCGATCTACCGCTAGACCGAGTCAAGCCAGAAAAACCACCATTTAGTCAAGTTGGAATCGACTGCTTTGGGCCATTTTTGGTCAAGCAAGGGAGAAGTGAAGTAAAGCGATACGGGTGCATTTTCACCTGCCTAGTCGTGAGAGCAGTGCACATTGAAATTCTTCATTCTTTGGAGACTGACTCTTTCCTTAGCGCACTACAGAGATTCATAGCTAGACGAGGACAACTAGAAGTGATCAGATGCGACAATGGGACAAATTTTGTAGGTGCCGAGCGTGAATTGAGAGAAGGCATCCGCAACTGGAATCGGCAGCAAATCCAAGATTATTTCCTTCAGAAGGAGATAAAGTGGAAATTTAACCCACCGTCGGCATCGCATATGGGAGGATCGTGGGAAAGACAAATTAGGACAATCAGACGAGTTCTGAATTCAGTGATGAAGCAACAGATTTTGCGCGATGAAAGTCTTTCCACCATGATGTGCTTGGTTGAAAACGTGATCAACAGCCGCCCACTCACAGTAGTCTCTGACGACGTAAGAGATCCGGAACCCCTAACCCCGAATCACCTTCTCCTCCTGAGATCAAACAACATGTTACCAGTCGATATCTTCGAGAGACGCGATCTGTACAGTCGCAAGAGATGGAGACAAGTCCTGTACCTTGCCGACATTTTCTGGAGCCGCTGGATCAGAGAATACTTGCCTTCGCTACAACAGAGGCAGAAATGGAACGAGCCTACGAGGAACATTTTGGCAGGAGACATCGTACTAATCGTTGACGACCACCAACCCAGGAACCAGTGGACCCTTGGCAGAGTAGTGGAGACCTATCCAGGGGAGGACAACTTGGTCAGGACAGCCAAGGTGAAGACAAAGTCAACCACACTAGTCAGACCCATTCGCAAGTTGTGCTTGCTGGAGGCTGTTGAAGGTCACGAGAACGAGTAGACGGGCAACCAGTTGAACGTCTGTAGTTACGCGAGATTGCATGATTGCCACATCCCTTTGTTCGCATTTTTTTTAATTATGCCATATTTGAAAGTGGCATTGTTGAGGTGCGAGCCAAGCGCCGCCTCTTGTGCGAGATGATGCGAAATTTGTGCGAGATGATGCGATATCCTACACCGACACCACCCGAGAATTGGATTTGACATCTTGATGTATATGGCAATCTTTGGTATTTGCAGTATAAGTTGTTTGTGGAATGTTTGTAATTTCCAGTTTCAGATTTGCATGTAAATTGTGTAAAAGCTGTTTAAAGTGTGACTTTCATTTTGTTCGTTGTTTCAGAACATTGACATTGTTTACCATAATTGTCAATCGACAAGTTTAACTGTATTTGGTGTTCGATTGAGGTATTCAGAATACAGAGAATGTTATTTGGATCAAAGTCGGCATGTTTTTTAAATAACCTGCAGATCTAAGTAAATTAATCATTAATTTGTTCAGTCAGTATTGTGTTTTCACATTTGAGCTAACTTCCCGAGAGACTGGTACAAGTTTATGAACCCAGTCTAAATTTCTGCTAAAGTATACAGAAATGTATAGGTGTTTATAATCATTGCATTGTTACATGTGTAATATTCCCACAGGTGTGACATTGTTGCTTAAAGGTCAAGTTAAGTGAAATTGTTTTTTGAGGTAAATGTTCATGCTTTTTGGTAGTATTCACATTTAAGGGGCCGGGATGTTGAGGATAGATTGGTATGCGTTAAAAATTGTTTACTTTGCTGCTAGTTATTGGCGACAAGTTTTTCAAGTTAATGTTTATTCGTGAGATAATGCATACATATGGTGTGACGTCATAGGCGAGCAGAATCTGCTGGATCTCTTGAGGGCGCTACACACGTTGCTAGGCAGACAATTTTCCATCGTTAAGTTTTGCGACAACCCGTCAATAACCTTTGATTTTTGGACATTTTGAATGCGCCCAATGTTGTGAGTTTAATTGTTTTGTATTTATAATAGACTTTAGATACATGTAATAGCGGTCATTTTGAGATAAAGAAGAATCCAGGATGGTAATCCTTTATTGTAAAATTTGAGGTTGAAATTACAGCGAATTTAGCGACATGAACATTCTGCAGAATGCACGTATATATGTGCGTGTATGCTACACGCCGGTAAAAATGATGGTTTATCATTGCATAGTTGTTTTCGCTTTGAAGTTTGATAATTATTTGGCAAAAAGGTTAATTTAGCAGTACACTTTATTCATAATTGGACATAATTTGTGCAGCTAAGGTCGACAAAAGACACAGAAGTAATTCACACAAAACATTTTTGGGTTTATTTGTTTCAGGTTTAATTTAATATTCATCATATACTGACAACCCCATAAGGACAGAATACATGTCATTTACATGTATTTGTTGGTAGGTAATTGCTGTACGAGTACATGTGTTTATGATTGTTTTTATTGTTTGATTTGTATTACAGATCGAACCTCTTGCGTTTGTGCATCATGCATTAAAGGTGCCATTTACAGCGGTATCGTAACAAGGGCTTAAAGACTAACAATTATTCGTCGTCATTGGTTATTTCTGAAATTGGTTAAAGGGTTACAAGTCATCATTTATTTGCCACTAAACTTCCGTCACATTGGGGTTTGTACAAACTCCTGTATCGTTTAAACAAGATTATGCTAGAGAAATCACAAAAAGCTTTACAGACAATACCGGGATTCCTTTAAAAAACGGCGTAATCGACGAGTTAACTTTTGAATTACACAATGAATTAAGAGACTATAACGGTGAAGAACCCATGATCGATGATATAAAATTGATATTGTGCGTCGATATTAGTAATTAAAAATAATATATCAGTTATTAATAAAATGAAGCACACTTTTCTCATCGAGACTAAAAATCAAACTTTCCAACTAAGCTCGCCGATTGACAATAGTTGCGCCATTAAATGTAAAAACATTAAGCTATTGAGTGCCAGCGTGCGCGTTAAGATATTTTTTAATATTAAGAAATACACGTCGATCGATTGGGGGACTTGGGCCTCCGGCCGTGATGGACAAAAACATATTTCCACTAGTATAAGGCCAATTTTAATGCCTCCTAGATATTATACTATTCACAGTTTTGTTGATTTTTTTAACTCTTACAATTTGGGATGGTTAAAGTTTGATATATTAGATGACAGTTATCTAAAAATACAGATAGATCGTTTGCGTTTTATAGATTTCACTAAAATTGCTAAACTAGTTGGATTAACTGATGAAACTGTTTTATTTTCAACCGACAGTACAAGGTCCGTAATCGTAAAACCGTCAATCGGCGAAAGCCCCGGCGCCGTAAATGTTTATTGTAAACAAATTAATACGCAAAACAACTTTTTTAACGGCGAAAATAGCACTCTGTTGGGAGTAGTACCGGCAACTTTTTTACACACGCACGATTACGGTCAAGCCGTCGCCAATAATTATACAGAAAATGATGGAATTCCTTTGATAAATGGAGTAATTAACGAGATTGAGTTTGAAATAAAAGATTGCAGAGATTGCGAGATGTCGACCGATAAAATAGACTTGGTTTTATGCGTCGATGTACAATAAAAAATTGGATAATTAAAATAGTAATTACTATCAATAAAATGAATCACACCTTTGTAATAAAAAAATCAGACGTAACGTTTCAGTTGCATAGTCCCATAGACAACTCTGACGGTATCAAAAAGATCAAGTTGTTGAGCGCCAGCATGCCCTTGAGATTTTTTAACATCAGAGAGAGAACTAACGTTCAATGGGCTGACGTAGGAATAAATTCAAAGAGATCTAATATTATGAATCACCACATGGAGCCCGGCATATACGACGTTAGTGAAATAATTAGAGAACTTAATTACCTAGAAATAGAGGGGTTACAGTTTTCGTGGTATCCAAGCGGCCATAAATTGTACACCTCTGTAAGCCCAAAACGCGCCATTAGATTAAATAAAATTGGAGAGATATTAGGGCTGTCTAGAGGCTGGATAACTTACGGTCAGCACATCAGCTACCCGATAAGAGATACCGTAGGGGCAATAATGATTTATTGCGAACAAATTTCTATGAACAAAAACTTTTACAACGGAAATCCGAGCACAATTTTGGGTAACATACCTCTGAGCGGGGTCGATCGCAATTATTATAACCAAGTAGCAGCTATAGACTATACGACAAAACCCGCCGTTAATTTAAATAACGGTATAATTAACGAGTTTAAATTTCAAGTAAAAGATTGTAACGAATGCCTGATTGCAGATGAACATTTAAAACTAGTTTTAAATATTGAAATTATTTAATAATAAAGTTAGTTAAAGTAAAATGGAAGCGAGATTGCCTGAACCTAGAGAGCAAAAAATTTATCCAAATCTGCCGGTAGAATCACCCGCGGTATTACCGACGTTACAGATTGGCGACGAGGTAATTGTAGACAATACCTCTTACAGACTATCAAAAATCGATGGAGTAAAGAAAGAGATTGTTAGAGAGAGAGATAAACGGGCGGGGCTTTATAACAAGTATAAAAAGGTAAACGCGGTATTGATGTGGGGTGAAACATTTGCCGAAGCCACTTCCGCCGTTAGCGGGGCGGTTGGTATAGCGGCGATCGCCGGTGTCATTTCAGCGCCTTTAGGATTTATATTTGAAGGTATTGCGCTCGGCACCGTAGCGTGCGCTCTTGGATTAAAGTACTTTAGCCGTAAAGTAAAGTCAAAGTCTAAAAAGCACGACGAAATCAGAGTGCTCGCAATGTCTAAACTAAACACTATAGAAGATTTAATCAGCCACGCCATAAACGACAGTAAAATTAGTCACGAAGAATTTTCTCTGATTAATAACGAGCTGACCAAATTTCATGAAATGTCAGACTCGTTAAAGAAGAAATATAGATCTAAAGAAAATAAAAGCGTAGATGAGACCGAGGTTGAAAAACGAGTCGTGGAAAGATTAGCTAAAGAAAAAAAAGATCTTATTGGAAAACTTTTGAATTCAAATTCACCATAGACGTAAAAAAGAGCGGGCGGACCGACGAAGGTCCGCCAGCTTATGAAGATTTACATGTAATTCCAAGCGCCCCAATCTTAGAAGACTGATGAGTATACCTTGGCCCTCTGATCCGCCATTATTTTTAAGCAGTCGTAGCAATTTTTAACTCTCAAACCGATTTTCTTAATTTTAAATTGATTTATGTCTTTCGTTTGATGACACCTAGCGCAACACTTTTGTTTTGCTTCGTAAATCATTTTAAATATGTAAAAGATAATCTTATTAAAAAATTAAAAAAATATATCTTTTTTTCTAAGTCAATTAAGTGATGGCTAATAATTTTTAGAAAGTTCAATTTCTTTAAAAAATCTAACCCTAAACCCCCTTTCTATAGATTTTTTGTCGAAGAAATCGCTGAGTAGGTGCGTACCTACTCAGCGATTTTTTTTTGAAATTAAAAAAAAAATATCTGACCCTAAACCCCCCTTCCCATACATTTTTATATCGAAGAAATCGCTGAGTAGGTGCGTACCTACTCGGCGATTTCTTTTTGAAATTAAAAAAAAAATATCTGACCCTAAACCCCCAAAAAAAATATCTGACCCTAAACCCCCCTTTTCTATACTACTATAATTAATGTGCACCCACCACAAACTAAAAGGAAAAGACAAGAAATCATGCGTCTTGTAGCACCCAAATTAGGTTGTCCCTCACCGTCAGTCTGGCGACGCCGCTGGCCTACGCCTATAGAACTAAATGGCAATGGGTACAGTGACAAGAACTGTCGGCAATATCAATAAATTATTGGCTTGGCGGTCGATTATTTTATATAACAATTTCAAAATAGTGTTACCAGCGTCGACCATAGTGGACGTTTCAGAAGTGTAAAATAACAAAAGATAAATCTATGCTCGTTAATGGTCTAAAAGAAAAATACACGTGCGCCGCACGCCATGCGCCTTGGTCGAATACTCAAACAGCAGTTTGATAAAATGATGTGGTATTCGACTAACCATTGTTTCAACCCAGGACAGTATTTTGGCCAGCAATTTTGTACTGTCAACTCCGTAGCATACAAAAAGACACGAGGTTCATTACAAATTACCACTCCACCCGACAGACGTTCAAACCGACGTCACAAAGTAGCTCGTATTTCTTATTGGACCCCATAAGGCAACAACGTTAAATGACGAAGCTACTTTATTTCATGTTTTAGACTCATTTTATTTTGATTGCTTGGGGTATATTGAATCATTGACCATATCGCCATCGAGGGTTTAACTTAAACAAAATAGTAAACATAATAATTATGACAAAAAGTGGTTTTTATTATATTTATAACATTTTTAATTCATACTGGTCGAATTCCCCTACCGGTCGAATATACCCGCATCTACCCTATATGAATATTGATTAGCCAGTGACAGTGATCGCAACTGACCAATCACGTGCAGCGCATGTTTCTCGGTCATCGCATGCAGTGCCGATATACATGTACATGTACTAAAAGCAGACGTGCACGTAGCGCGACATTCAAAATGCATCATAGCTACACGGACGCCGTTGCCAACAGCAAGAGCCAATCACGCGCCTCGCTCCGTTTAGTGGTAGCGTCCACTTTTACTAGGGGGTGGGGTCTAATGTTTAAATGAACAGTCATTGTAAGGGCGTTTTTTTAATAGGCCTATCTTTATTCAGAGATTCTGCGTTTAGCTTTTAGGGAAATATAGTAAGTCTTCCTTCAGTTACGAACATTTATACTGCCTGCAAGATAAAATGATATACATGTGGGTCTTTCTATAAATTAGGGGTCCAGTGTTGGTGTCCCCTGTTACATTTTACATCTTGTTTTTGTAAATTCAGGACACATTCTTTAAATACTTTCCATCTCAAAGAGTGAGTACAATTGATACAAAATGGTTTAAAAGCCATTTTATGATTTTTGTACGAAAAATAACACATTTCAGGTGTAACGGGGGACACCAAATGTCACACTTTTGGACCCCTAATTTATAGAAACACCCATGTACATAAAAAGATCTCCCCCACACAAATGGATGAATTTTTGAGATGAAAAATTGTAAGATTTTGGTGCAGGCTGTGCCTGTGCGCTGTGTGTGTGCACATCGCCGCGTGCATAGCAGCTTCAGTCTCGTATCCTCGGGCTACCATATTTCACGCACATAAGACTTGTTACTGTTTTGATCACAATCAAGCAACCAAAAAAAATCTGTTGGCTCCTTTGTCAGATTCCTTATGTCCAACCCTACCTGGGAGTAAAATTTCAAGAAAGAGCAACGTCGCCGTACGACGCTAGCTTTGTTTTTGCAAACATATGCAAAAGTAGACTTGCCAAAGTTACGTGACGTGAATTCGCTCCCTAGTCCACGCCCTAGTCACATGTCACACTACGGTGTCCCCGTTGTGCCCAGTATCTGAAAATTATGCTTCTAGAAGAAGTGCTTTCAAATAACTATGGTCCAGTATATATAATTGAAAGATTATTTGAGTTTTGGAGATGATTAAGTCATATAAACTGCACGCTTTTTCTGGGACATCTATTACCAAAACCAGCAGTGAAGTTGACTATGGAGGGCGGAATGGGCTATATTGCCGTTGATTTCATTTTAATGTGAAGCCTTCTGTTTTTTATTTTTTTTTATCATGTTTTATTATTTTTATTCTCTCAGTCTGTCTCCCTTGTGGAATGAGAAAAAAACACGAAATTGTAAATTATAAGTAAATTAATATGATTGACTCAAATTTCTTAAGCAGTATAATTTCGAATTGAAAAGCTATAAGACACATGTCTTTCCTTAAGCCCCGTACCTTTCAAAGTGCCCTCTTTTGGAAAGTAAAACCTAATCAATATTGTTTTTTAGTGCCTGGAGACTGAGTAGACGATCGGTGGTAAAAGTTTTCGTGAATTTTAAAGATTTCTCAGAACCGTTTTGATTGTAGTATTTTGTACCTAGTCTATAAGGTAGAATTTTGTACCCTGAATTAACAGTTATTCAATTACTTACTGAGAAACCCTTAATTTTTCTCATTTGAATGCAAATTGAAAGATGATGTGACAAACAACTTTCAAGAAAAATTTGACGTCAGTGCGTGATTTTGTTGAGAAGATACGCCGAGGAAAGCAGCAGCGCGCGAAATTACGTGCGCGCGAATAAACCTTATCGACGTTCTCAATGCATTATGGGATTGGATGACAAAATTGCCCTGCCAAATGTGCATAAACCTATGAGGCGGACACCAACTAGGCAACTTTTTTACTCATTTTCACGAAAACCAAAAAGAGTTCAAGAATCAACCTCCCACCACTTTATCTTTGACACATATCAAACATACTGACAAACATGTCCCGAAACAGAAATGTTGCAAATGCGAGAAATCATCGGGGATTCCCTTCGTATCGGTAGTGCGAGTACCACGCTCGCAGCTCGGTATGCGCTATGACCATGCAACGCACGCCGTATCGGCACTGCGAGTCGAGTCAGGGTGGCCTGGCGGACTCGCAGGCTAGGCGTGTGTTGGGGAGCGCATACCGAGCTGCGAGCGTGGTACTCGCACTACCGATACGAAGGGAATCCCCGATGATTTCTCGCATTTGCAACATTTCTGTTTCGGGACATGTTTGTCAGTATGTTTGATATGTGTCAAAGATAAAGTGGTGGGAGGTTGATTCTTGAACTCTTTTTGGTTTTCGTGAAAATGAGTAAAAAAGTTGCCTAGTTGGTGTCCGCCTCATAGGTTTATGCACATTTGGCCGGGCAATTTTGTCATCCAATCCCATAATGCATTGAGAACGTCGATAAGGTTTATTTAGGTGCTTGCAGGATACTACAAAGGAACTGAAAACACAATTTAAAAAATACCTATTTTACAGTTTCTACATTTACAAAACATTTTCACTTACTTCCTTTTGCTTTGGTTCCTGTGGGTAGACGTCGGGGGCCCCTAATCTTGGTCTTTTCAAGGGGCGATTTGCATGATGAACGAACGCTGCCATCACAATAGTTCCGCGGCCATCTTGAAAATAGCGCCATCATTCGGCCAGGCAATTAAGCAAGACAGACTGGTTTCCGCTCCACATATTCCACATACAACCAATCAATAGTGTTGTTTCGTACGCGCGCGTTGTTGCTGGGGCCGCCATGACATATGACACTCATGTAAACAGCACGTGCGTCCCTGGCGCATGAAACGCAGGATTATGCAGCGATATGATCGGAACATATTCATCATGCCGGTGGATATATCCAGTTTTTATCATAGTCTCGGCTCGTGTGAGTGATCGTGGACGTATTGATCAAGTCCCAAGTAGGCCTATTAGCCTTTTGCCAAGGTTTGCTTCACAACTCAGGCGTTCACAATAACCGCTCGCGCCCGGCCAGGTAATTTTTTTTTTTACACCGTAGCGTGGAGTACACCCCATTTTGTCCAATGACTGATAGGCGTAGGCTACTTCTCAAGTGACAATCTTGGAAACAGTCAAAACTCTTAGGCCTACTCTCACTAGGCTATTAGAGAAACAAAAGAAACCGAGGAATTTTGAAAAATCCCAAACATGTATTTGAACCAAGGGACCTTATGATTGCAAGTCGAGCTCTCTTGTATTAAACCAACCTCAACCCCTGAACTCTAACATATGTTTTAAGAAGCTAAAACAGGTACAAAACCTATCGTTTTTCCCTCGCAGTGACGTAAAAAAGCGCCCTCTGGGTGGTACTGGTACGGGGAAATCCGCTAGACTTGACCAAGTCCGACTTCAATGTAACCGCCTCTTTGACACTGTGATCAAGGCCGAGGCTGAATAACCACAACTTGGTTTCTAAGTAAAAAGCCACCAGTAAGAAATGCATGCAGATGGATGATTTTAAAGGCCTAACAATATATCATTTGAAAGATGAAACCTTTTTACAGACTAGTGCAATAACATCAATCAAGAATGTTGGTAAATTAGCCCACATAAATTTCAGCCACATATACATAAAGTTCCTGCATTTAAAAAAATATCGAGTGCACTACCACCTTGCAGAAAGCACCACCTTGGACAGAAATAAATTATAAAATGTGGTTTGTGTTACTGCTGTCAACACTTTGAGTATTGTTTTCTTGGTAAACAACTTTGGGTCATTGCAAATGATGGGCTACAAAAGCCTTTAAGTTGGTTTGCATTAGCATAATAATTGCGAGAAAAAAACGGCAATAAACATACAGACAATGGAAAACTCTAATATTTTTATATTTTGCAATTTTTTATTCAAATTCATTAGTCATAAAGTGACAATTGTTTTCAAGAAAACTGAATACATTTGTACTATAGTAAGCGATCCACAATACACATACACTCCTAAGAATTAGATTAACCTTGAACAGTGGAACCTTGTTATACTGATCGAATAAAAATTACCAAGATACATGAATTTGTTTACTATGTTAAAGCATGGTGTTCCTAAACTTGAGCATGACATGCTTGAGTGCCTTTCTTTTGTGAAATGCCCAATTTGACCTTTCTGCTGAAAATAATTTTCTTTTGACTTTCAGTATATAGTAAGAGGTCCTACTTTGCAGATTTCCTGAACAAAATTAACCTGAAAAAAATGCAGAACAAAGGGTTTAGACCTACAAATTTCCTTGCTATAAACAGAATACCTGATATTATCCATGTTTGTCTGTGGTCTTTTGTACCTGTAGTTGTGTAACACTGCATATTTTTGATGGTCTGACTTCTTCAAATGAACTGCTAAGGGTGGGTTCATCCCACTGGGCCTTTTCGTGCGTAAATTTGATGTGGGTCCTGTTGACAAAAAGTGGTATGACTGTGTAGATAATTTGGAGTGAAATGACAACCGAAAATTACAGAATCACAAAACACCTTTATCCCGAGTTAATTCTGTCGTTTTTAGTGTGTCGTTTCACTCCATGTTGCTTTTTTTTCCACACCACAGTGACACACATATCAAATTTATACGCAAAAAGGGGCAGTGTTAATACAGCCCAAAAAACAAACAAAAATTAACCCTGTCACTTTTTCGGACAAAATGGCGGTGCCCATACTATAAGGCACAGCCATCTGTTCATATCTGCTTTTCATCATTTGATCATTGTCTTTTTCTTTGCACAAGAATAATTATTATTATTATTATTATTTGTGGTTTATTAAAACACTGCTTATAGCAGCCCACAGGCTGAATTACAAGTCAGTTTACATACAGATTTCAATAAAAATTAGATGAAGTTACAATCACAAGAAGTAAAGTAAAAACAAAAATATAGTATACATATCAAAAATTGCACAGAAAAACAATACATGTACTATACTAAAAAGAACCGGTAATTTCATTGGGCTGGTGGGAGTGAACTGAGTGCGTTATTAACAAGTCTGTTGAAATATGGGACTGGGCTATTATAAAAACGGGTTGTTTTACAAGTTGGAACATGAAGTGTTCGTTTGGACCGGAGATTCATAGTATGGGTGCTTTTTGATTTGACAAACCACTCATTGAATTTGTTTGAGTTAAAGGATTTCATTGCAAATTTATTACAAAGGAAGGTTCTACGCTTGTCCAAAGGTTCCAAACCAAAACTGGTCAAAGCTTGTTCATATCCAGTATATTTTTGACCCAATATAATGTGGCACACTCTTCTTTGTACTGATTCCAATAGATTAGAAAGAGTTGTAGTGATGCCCGAGTGCCACAATGGGGCAGCATATTCTATAACAGGCCTAATATAACCTTTATACACAGTCACAAGCTCTTTGTCAGTTAACCCTGTCATTTTAAGTTTCCTAAGCATGAAAAGTTTCATGTTGGCTTTTTTAACAATCTCCATGACATGGGCATCCCATTTTAAGTTGTTTTGCAATGTAACACCTAACAACTTCACACTGGGAACCTGTTGAAGATGAACATTGGAAATGGAATATTGAACAAAGGGAGGATCTTTTTTCCCACAGTACACCTGCATGGTGTTACATTTAGAAGGGTTCAATTGGATTTTGTTTACCAATGCCCAGTCATTGAGATTGTTTAAATCTGCTTGAATCCTGCTTACACCAGTAATGTGTCTATTTTCGCTTAGAGTAAGATCATCTACATATTTCCAGCATTTATTCTGAGTACAGTCAACGGCGTTATTAATATAGGCAAGGAATACAACAGGTCCGAGTTTAGTACCTTGGGGCACACCCCCAGAAAGAGTATGCCAATCAGAAAATGTTTGTTTATATCTAACCCTTTGTTGACGACCAGTTAGGAAACTAACAATCCATTGCACAATAGCAGGCGATACACCCAACTCCAACAGTTTGTCAACAGTAATTTCATGGTTTACCAAATCAAAGGCTTTTGTAAAATCTGTGAGCACCAGGGTACTAACATTATTTGGAACGCAAGCACCAGAGACTAGGTTATGATAAACATCAACCAGGCAATGGGTAGTGGAGATTCCTTTCTGGTTGCCATATTGCCTTTTATCGACATTGGGTTGGATAGAGTTCATGATCCATTTACAAATAAAACCTTCAGCAATTTTTGCCAGTAATGGAGTCAAAGAGATGGGCCTAAGTTTATGTAAAGTAGGCGGGAGTTGTTTCGGTATGGGAACAATATCGGCTTGTTTCCACTGAACCGGAACGCTGCATTGAAAAAACGATGCATTGATTATTTCAGTAACTGGTGTACTAAGCTCATACGCAAATTCTACGAGCAATTTGGCTGGCAAATTATCGGGTCCTACTCTTACTCTACCGCATACGACTACTCTTACTCTACGGCCGTAGAGTAAGAGTAGTCGTCGGCGGTAGAGTAAGAGTAGTCGTCGGCAGTAGAGTAAGAGTAGTCGTCGGCGGTAGAGTAAGAGTAGTCGTCGGCGGTAGAGTAAGAGTAGTCGTCGGCCGTAGAGTAAGAGTAGTCGTCGACGGTAGAGTAAGAGTAGTCGTCGGCCGTAGAGTAAGAGTAGTCGTCGGCCGTAGAGTAAGAGCAGTCGTCGGCCGTAGAGTAAGAGCAGTCGTCGGCGGTAGAGTAAGAGCAGTCGTCGGCGGTAGAGTAAGAGTAGTCGTCGGCGGTAGAGTAAGAGTAGTCGTCGGCGGTAGAGTAAGAGTAGTCTTCGGTGGTAGAGTAAGAGTAGTCGTCGGCGGTAGAGTAAGAGTAGTCGTCGGCGGTAGAGTAAGAGTAGTCGTCGGCGGTAGAGTAAGAGTAGTCGTCGGCGGTAGAGTAAGAGTAGTCGTCGGCGGTAGAGTAAGAGTAGTCGTCGGCGGTAGAGTAAGAGTAGTCGTCGGCCGTAGAGTAAGAGTAGTTGTCGGCCGTAGAGTAAGAGTAGTTGTCGGCCAAAGAGTAAGAGTAGTCGTCGGCCGTAGAGTAAGAGTAGTCGTCGACGGTAGAGTAAGAGTAGTCGTCGGCCGTAGAGTAAGAGTAGTCGTCGACGGTAGAGTAAGAGTAGTCGTCGGCCGTAGAGTAAGAGTAGTCGTCGGCCATAGAGTAAGAGTAGTCGTCGGCCGTAGAGTAAGAGTAGTCGTCGGCCGTATAGTAAGAGTAGTCGTCGATGGTAGAGTAAGAGTAGTCGTCGACGGTAGAGTAAGAGTAGTCGTCGACGGTAGAGTAAGAGTAGTCGTCGGCGGTAGAGTAAGAGTAGTCGTCGGCGGTAGAGTAAGAGTAGTCGTCGGCGGTAGAGTAAGAGTAGTCGTCGGCGGTAGAGTAAGAGTAGTCGTCGGCGGTAGAGTAAGAGTAGTCGTCGGCGGTAGAGTAAGAGTAGTCGTCGGCGGTAGAGTAAGAGTAGTCGTCGGCGGTAGAGTAAGAGTAGTCGTCGGCGGTAGAGTAAGTGTAGTCGTCGGCCGTAGAGTAAGAGTAGTCGTCGGCGGTAGAGTAAGAGTAGTCGTCGGCGGTAGAGTAAGAGTAGTCGTCGGCGGTAGAGTAAGAGTAGTCGTCGGCGGTAGAGTAAGAGTAGTCGTCGGCGGTAGTGTAAGAGTAGTCGTCGGCGGCAGAGTAAGAGTAGTCGTCGGCGGCAGAGTAAGAGTAGTCGTCGGCGGTAGAGTAAGAGTAGTCGTCGGCGGTAGAGTAAGAGTAGTCGTCGGCGGTAGAGTAAGAGTAGTCGTCGGCGGTAGAGTAAGAGTAGTCGTCGGCGGTAGAGTAAGAGTAGTCGTCGGCCGTAGAGTAAGAGTAGTCGTCGGCCGTAGAGTAAGAGTAGTCGTCGGCCGTAGAGTAAGAGTAGTCGTCGGCCGTAGAGTAAGAGTAGTCGTCGGCGGTAGAGTAAGAGTAGTCGTCGGCGGTAGAGTAAGAGTAGTCGTCGGCGGTAGAGTAAGAGTAGTCTTCGGCGGTAGAGTAAGAGTAGTCGTCGGCGGTAGAGTAAGAGTAGTCGTCGGCGGTAGAGTAAGAGTAGTCGTCGGCGGTAGAGTAAGAGTAGTCGTCGGCGGTAGAGTAAGAGTAGTCGTCGGCGGTAGAGTAAGAGTAGTCGTCGGCCGTAGAGTAAGAGTAGTCGTCGGCCGTAGAGTAAGAGTAGTCGTCGGCCGTAGAGTAAGAGTAGTCGTCGGCCGTAGAGTAAGAGTAGTCGTCGGCCGTAGAGTAAGAGCAGTCGGCGGCGGTAGAGTAAGAGCAGTCGTCGGCGGTAGAGTAAGAGTAGTCGTCGGCGGTAGAGTAAGAGTAGTCGTCGGCGGTAGAGTAAGAGTAGTCGTCGACGGTAGAGTAAGAGTAGTCGTCGGCGGTAGAGTAAGAGTAGTCGTCGGCGGTAGAGTAAGAGTAGTCGTCGGCGGTAGAGTAAGAGTAGTCGTCGGCGGTAGAGTAAGAGTAGTCGTCGGCGGTAGAGTAAGAGTAGTCGTCGGCGGTAGAGTAAGAGTAGTCGTCGACCGTAGAGTAAGAGTAGTCGTCGGCGGTAGAGTAAGAGTAGTCGTCGGCGGTAGAGTAAGAGTAGTCGTCGGCGGTAGAGTAAGAGTAGTCGTCGGCGGTAGAGTAAGAGTAGTCGTCGGCGGTAGAGTAAGAGTAGTCGTCGGCGGTACAGTAAGAGTAGTCGTCGGCCGTAGAGTAAGAGTAGTCGTCGACGGTAGAGTAAGAGTAGTCGTCGGCCGTAGAGTAAGAGTAGTCGTCGACGGTAGAGTAAGAGTAGTCGTCGGCGGTAGAGTAAGAGTAGTCGTCGGCCGTAGAGTAAGAGTAGTCGTCGGCCGTAGAGTAAGAGTAGTCGTCGGCGGTAGAGTAAGAGTAGTCGTCGGCGGTAGAGTAAGAGTAGTCGTCGGCGGTAGAGTAAGAGTAGTCGTCGGCGGTAGAGTAAGAGTAGTCTTCGGCGGTAGAGTAAGAGTAGTCTTCGGCGGTAGAGTAAGAGTAGTCGTCGGCGGTAGAGTAAGAGTAGTCGTCGGCGGTAGAGTAAGAGTAGTCGTCGGCGGTAGAGTAAGAGTAGTCGTCGGCGGTAGAGTAAAAGTAGTCGTCGGCGGTAGAGTAAGAGTAGTCGTCGGCGGTAGAGTAAGAGTAGTCGTCGGCGGTAGAGTAAGAGTAGTCGTCGGCGGTAGAGTAAGAGTAGTCGTCGGCGGTAGAGTAAGAGCAGTCGTCGACCGTAGAGTAAGAGTAGTCGTCGGCGGTAGAGTAAGAGTAGTCGTCGGCGGTAGAGTAAGAGTAGTCGTCGGCGTAGAGTAAGAGTAGTCGTCGGCGGTAGAGTAAGAGTAGTCGTCGACGGTAGAGTAAGAGTAGTCGTCGGCGGTAGAGTAAGAGTAGTCGTCGGCGGTAGAGTAAGAGTAGTCGTCGGCGGTAGAGTAAGAGTAGTCGTCGGCGGTAGAGTAAGAGTAGTCGTCGGCGGTAGAGTAAGAGTAGTCGTCGGCGGTAGAGTAAGAGTAGTCGTCGGCGGTAGAGTAAGAGTAGTCGTCGGCGGTAGAGTAAGAGTAGTCGTCGGCGGTAGAGTAAGAGTAGTCGTCGGCGGTAGAGTTAGAGTAGTCGTCGGCGGTAGAGTAAGAGTAGTCGTCGGCCGTAGAGTAAGAGTAGTCGTCGGCGGTAGAGTAAGAGTAGTCGTCGGCGGTAGAGTAAGAGTAGTCGTCGGCCGTAGAGTAAGAGTAGTCGTCGGCCGTAGAGTAAGAGTAGTCGTCGGCGTAGAGTAAGAGTAGTCGTCGGCGGTAGAGTAAGAGTAGTCGTCGGCCGTAGAGTAAGAGTAGTCGTCGGCCGTAGAGTAAGAGTAGTCGTCGGCCGTAGAGTAAGAGTAGTCGTCGGCCGTAGAGTAAGAGTAGTCGTCGGCGCGTAGAGTAAGAGTAGTCGTCGGCCGTAGAGTAAGAGTAGTCGTCGGCCGTAGAGTAAGAGTAGTCGTCGGCCGTAGAGTAAGAGTAGTCGTAGAGTAAGAGTAGTCGTCGGCGGTAGAGTAAGAGTAGTCGGCGGCGGTAGAGTAAGAGTAGTCGTCGGCCGTAGAGTAAGAGTAGTCGTCGGCCGTAGAGTAAGAGTAGTCGTCGGCCGTAGAGTAAGAGTAGTCGTCGACGGTAGAGTAAGAGTAGTCGTCGGCGGTAGAGTAAGAGTAGTCGTCGGTGGTAGAGTAAGAGTAGTCGTCGGCGGTAGAGTAAGAGTAGTCGTCGGCGGTAGAGTAAGAGTAGTCGTCGGCGGTAGAGTAAGAGTAGTCGTCGGCCGTAGAGTAAGAGTAGTCGTCGGCCGTAGAGTAAGAGTAGTCGTCGGCCGTAGAGTAAGAGTAGTCGTCGGCGGTAGAGTAAGAGTAGTCGTCGGCGGTAGAGTAAGAGTAGTCGTCGGCGGTAGAGTAAGAGTAGTCGTCGACGGTAGAGTAAGAGTAGTCGTCGGCGGTAGAGTAAGAGTAGTCGTCGGCGGTAGAGTAAGAGTAGTCGTCGGCGGTAGAGTAAGAGTAGTCGTCGGCGGTAGAGTAAGAGTAGTCGTCGGCCGTAGAGTAAGAGTAGTCGTCGGCCGTAGAGTAAGAGTAGTCGTCGGCCGTAGAGTAAGAGTAGTCGTCGGCCGTAGAGTAAGAGTAGTCGTCGGCCGTAGAGTAAGAGTAGTCGTCGGCCGTAGAGTAAGAGTAGTCGTCGGCCGTAGAGTAAGAGTAGTCGTCGGCCGTAGAGTAAGAGTAGTCGTCGGCCGTAGAGTAAGAGTAGTCGTAGAGTAGAGTAGTCGTCGGCGGTAGAGTAAGAGTAGTCGGCGGCGGTAGAGTAAGAGTAGTCGTCGGCCGTAGAGTAAGAGTAGTCGTCGGCCGTAGAGTAAGAGTAGTCGTCGGCCGTAGAGTAAGAGTAGTCGTCGACGGTAGAGTAAGAGTAGTCGTCGGCGGTAGAGTAAGAGTAGTCGTCGGTGGTAGAGTAAGAGTAGTCGTCGGCGGTAGAGTAAGAGTAGTCGTCGGCGGTAGAGTAAGAGTAGTCGTCGGCGGTAGAGTAAGAGTAGTCGTCGGCCGTAGAGTAAGAGTAGTCGTCGGCCGTAGAGTAAGAGTAGTCGTCGGCCGTAGAGTAAGAGTAGTCGTCGGCGGTAGAGTAAGAGTAGTCGTCGGCGGTAGAGTAAGAGTAGTCGTCGGCGGTAGAGTAAGAGTAGTCGTCGACGGTAGAGTAAGAGTAGTCGTCGGCGGTAGAGTAAGAGTAGTCGTCGGCGGTAGAGTAAGAGTAGTCGTCGGCGGTAGAGTAAGAGTAGTCGTCGGCGGTAGAGTAAGAGTAGTCGTCGGCCGTAGAGTAAGAGTAGTCGTCGGCCGTAGAGTAAGAGTAGTCGTCGGCCGTAGAGTAAGAGTAGTCGTCGGCCGTAGAGTAAGAGTAGTCGTCGGCCGTAGAGTAAGAGTAGTCGTCGGCCGTAGAGTAAGAGTAGTCGTCGGCCGTAGAGTAAGAGTAGTCGTAGAGTAAGAGTAGTCGTCGGCGGTAGAGTAAGAGTAGTCGGCGGCGGTAGAGTAAGAGTAGTCGTCGGCCGTAGAGTAAGAGTAGTCGTCGGCCGTAGAGTAAGAGTAGTCGTCGGCCGTAGAGTAAGAGTAGTCGTCGACGGTAGAGTAAGAGTAGTCGTCGCGGTAGAGTAAGAGTAGTCGTCGGGGTAGAGTAAGAGTAGTCGTCGGCGGTAGAGTAAGAGTAGTCGTCGGCGGTAGAGTAAGAGTAGTCGTCGGCGGTAGAGTAAGAGTAGTCGTCGGCCGTAGAGTAAGAGTAGTCGTCGGCCGTAGAGTAAGAGTAGTCGTCGGCCGTAGAGTAAGAGTAGTCGTCGGCGGTAGAGTAAGAGTAGTCGTCGGCGGTAGAGTAAGAGTAGTCGTCGACGGTAGAGTAAGAGTAGTCGTCGGCGGTAGAGTAAGAGTAGTCGTCGGCGGTAGAGTAAGAGTAGTCGTCGGCGGTAGAGTAAGAGTAGTCGTCGGCGGTAGAGTAAGAGTAGTCGTCGGCCGTAGAGTAAGAGTAGTCGTCGGCCGTAGAGTAAGAGTAGTCGTCGACGGTAGAGTAAGAGTAGTCGTCGGCCGTAGAGTAAGAGTAGTCGTCGGCCGTAGAGTAAGAGCAGTCGTCGGCCGTAGAGTAAGAGTAGTCGTCGGCGGTAGAGTAAGAGTAGTCGTCGGCGTAGAGTAAGAGTAGTCGTCGGTGGTAGAGTAAGAGTAGTCGTCGGCGGTAGAGTAAGAGTAGTCGTCGGCGGGTAGAGTAAGAGTAGTCGTCGGCGGTAGAGTAAGAGTAGTCGTCGGCCGTAGAGTAAGAGTAGTCGTCGGCCGTAGAGTAAGAGTAGTCGTCGGCCGGTAGAGTAAGAGTAGTCGTCGGCGGTAGAGTAAGAGTAGTCGTCGGCGGTAGAGTAAGAGTAGTCGTCGACGGTAGAGTAAGAGTAGTCGTCGGCGGTAGAGTAAGAGTAGTCGTCGGCGGTAGAGTAAGAGTAGTCGTCGGCGGTAGAGTAAGAGTAGTCGTCGGCGGTAGAGTAAGAGTAGTCGTCGGCCGTAGAGTAAGAGTAGTCGTCGGCCGTAGAGTAAGAGTAGTCGTCGACGGTAGAGTAAGAGTAGTCGTCGGCCGTAGAGTAAGAGTAGTCGTCGGCCGTAGAGTAAGAGTAGTCGTCGGCCGTAGAGTAAGAGTAGTCGTCGGCGGTAGAGTAAGAGTAGTCGTCGGCGGTAGAGTAAGAGTAGTCGTCGGCGGTAGAGTAAGAGTAGTCGTCGGCGGTAGAGTAAGAGTAGTCGTCGGCGGTAGAGTAAGAGTAGTCGTCGGCCGTAGAGTAAGAGTAGTCGTCGGCGGTAGAGTAAGAGTAGTCGTCGGCGGTAGAGTAAGAGTAGTCGTCGGCGGTAGAGTAAGAGTAGTCGTCGGCCGTAGAGTAAGAGTAGTCGTCGGCCGTAGAGTAAGAGTAGTCGTCGGCCGTAGAGTAAGAGTAGTCGTCGGCCGTAGAGTAAGAGTAGTCGTCGGCCGTAGAGTAAGAGTAGTCGTAGAGTAAGAGTAGTCGTCGGCGTAGAGTAAGAGTAGTCGTCGGCGGTAGAGTAAGAGTAGTCGTCGGCCGTAGAGTAAGAGTAGTCGTCGGCCGTAGAGTAAGAGTAGTCGTCGGCCGTAGAGTAAGAGTAGTCGTCGGCCGTAGAGTAAGAGTAGTCGTCGACGTAGAGTAAGAGTAGTCGTCGGCGTAGAGTAAGAGTAGTCGTCGGCGTAGAGTAAGAGTAGTCGTCGGCGGTAGAGTAAGAGTAGTCGTCGGCGGTAGAGTAAGAGTAGTCGTCGGCGGTAGAGTAAGAGTAGTCGTCGGCGTAGAGTAAGAGTAGTCGTCGGCCGTAGAGTAAGAGTAGTCGTCGGCCGTAGAGTAAGAGTAGTCGTCGGCGTAGAGTAAGAGTAGTCGTCGGCGGTAGAGTAAGAGTAGTCGTCGACGGTAGAGTAAGAGTAGTCGTCGGCGGTAGAGTAAGAGTAGTCGTCGGCGGTAGAGTAAGAGTAGTCGTCGGCGTAGAGTAAGAGTAGTCGTCGGCGGTAGAGTAAGAGTAGTCGTCGACGGTAGAGTAAGAGTAGTCGTCGGCGGTAGAGTAAGAGTAGTCGTCGGCGGTAGAGTAAGAGTAGTCGTCGGCGGTAGAGTAAGAGTAGTCGTCGGCGGTAGAGTAAGAGTAGTCGTCGGCCGTAGAGTAAGAGTAGTCGTCGGCCGTAGAGTAAGAGTAGTCGTCGGCGTAGAGTAAGAGTAGTCGTCGGCCGGTAGAGTAAGAGTAGTCGTCGGCCGTAGAGTAAGAGTAGTCGTCGGCCGTAGAGTAAGAGTAGTCGTCGGCCGTAGAGTAAGAGTAGTCGTAGAGTAAGAGTAGTCGTCGGCGGTAGAGTAAGAGTAGTCGTCGGCGGTAGAGTAAGAGTAGTCGTCGGCCGTAGAGTAAGAGTAGTCGTCGGCCGTAGAGTAAGAGTAGTCGTCGGCCGTAGAGTAAGAGTAGTCGTCGGCGGTAGAGTAAGAGTAGTCGTCGGCGGTAGAGTAAGAGTAGTCGTCGGCGGTAGAGTAAGAGTAGTCGTCGGCGGTAGAGTAAGAGTAGTCGTCGGCGGTAGAGTAAGAGTAGTCGTCGGCGGTAGAGTAAGAGTAGTCGTCGGCCGTAGAGTAAGAGTAGTCGTCGGCCGTAGAGTAAGAGTAGTCGTCGGCCGTAGAGTAAGAGTAGTCGTCGGCGGTAGAGTAAGAGTAGTCGTCGGCCGTAGAGTAAGAGTAGTCGTCGGCCGTAGAGTAAGAGTAGTCGTCGACGGTAGAGTAAGAGTAGTCGTCGGCCGTAGAGTAAGAGTAGTCGTCGGCCGTAGAGTAAGAGCAGTCGTCGGCCGTAGAGTAAGAGTAGTCGTCGGCGGTAGAGTAAGAGTAGTCGTCGGCGGTAGAGTAAGAGTAGTCGTCGGTGGTAGAGTAAGAGTAGTCGTCGGCGGTAGAGTAAGAGTAGTCGTCGGCGGTAGAGTAAGAGTAGTCGTCGGCGGTAGAGTAAGAGTAGTCGTCGGCCGGTAGAGTAAGAGTAGTCGTCGGCCGTAGAGTAAGAGTAGTCGTCGGCCGTAGAGTAAGAGTAGTCGTCGGCGGTAGAGTAAGAGTAGTCGTCGGCGGTAGAGTAAGAGTAGTCGTCGACGGTAGAGTAAGAGTAGTCGTCGGCGGTAGAGTAAGAGTAGTCGTCGGCGGTAGAGTAAGAGTAGTCGTCGGCGGTAGAGTAAGAGTAGTCGTCGGCGGTAGAGTAAGAGTAGTCGTCGGCCGTAGAGTAAGAGTAGTCGTCGGCCGTAGAGTAAGAGTAGTCGTCGGACGGTAGAGTAAGAGTAGTCGTCGGCCGTAGAGTAAGAGTAGTCGTCGGCCGTAGAGTAAGAGTAGTCGTCGGCCGGTAGAGTAAGAGTAGTCGTCGGCGGTAGAGTAAGAGTAGTCGTCGGCGGTAGAGTAAGAGTAGTCGTCGGCGGTAGAGTAAGAGTAGTCGTCGGCGGTAGAGTAAGAGTAGTCGTCGGCGGTAGAGTAAGAGTAGTCGTCGGCCGTAGAGTAAGAGTAGTCGTCGGCGTAGAGTAAGAGTAGTCGTCGGCGGTAGAGTAAGAGTAGTCGTCGGCGGTAGAGTAAGAGTAGTCGTCGGCCGTAGAGTAAGAGTAGTCGTCGCCGTAGAGTAAGAGTAGTCGTCGGCCGTAGAGTAAGAGTAGTCGTCGGCCGTAGAGTAAGAGTAGTCGTCGGCCGTAGAGTAAGAGTAGTCGTAGAGTAAGAGTAGTCGTCGGCGGTAGAGTAAGAGTAGTCGGCGGCGGTAGAGTAAGAGTAGTCGTCGGCCGTAGAGTAAGAGTAGTCGTCGCGCCGGTAGAGTAAGAGTAGTCGTCGGCCGGTAGAGTAAGAGTAGTCGTCGGCCGTAGAGTAAGAGTAGTCGTCGACGGTAGAGTAAGAGTAGTCGTCGGCGGTAGAGTAAGAGTAGTCGTCGGTGGTAGAGTAAGAGTAGTCGTCGGCGGTAGAGTAAGAGTAGTCGTCGGCGGTAGAGTAAGAGTAGTCGTCGGCGGTAGAGTAAGAGTAGTCGTCGGCCGTAGAGTAAGAGTAGTCGTCGGCCGTAGAGTAAGAGTAGTCGTCGGCGGTAGAGTAAGAGTAGTCGTCGGCGGTAGAGTAAGAGTAGTCGTCGGCGGTAGAGTAAGAGTAGTCGTCGGCGGTAGAGTAAGAGTAGTCGTCGGCGGTAGAGTAAGAGTAGTCGTCGGCGGTAGAGTAAGAGTAGTCGTCGGCGGTATAGTAAGAGTAGTCGTCGGCCGGTAGAGTAAGAGTAGTCGTCGGCCGTAGAGTAAGAGTAGTCGTCGGACGGTAGAGTAAGAGTAGTCGTCGGCCGTAGAGTAAGAGTAGTCGTCGGCCGTAGAGTAAGAGCAGTCGTCGGCCGTAGAGTAAGAGTAGTCGTCGGCGGTAGAGTAAGAGTAGTCGTCGGCGTAGAGTAAGAGTAGTCGTCGGCGGTAGAGTAAGAGTAGTCTTCGGCGGTAGAGTAAGAGTAGTCGTCGGCGGTAGAGTAAGAGTAGTCGTCGGCGGTAGAGTAAGAGTAGTCGTCGGCGGTAGAGTAAGAGTAGTCGTCGGCGGTAGAGTAAGAGTAGTCGTCGGCGGTAGAGTAAGAGTAGTCGTCGCGGTAGAGTAAGAGTAGTCGTCGGCGGTAGAGTAAGAGTAGTCGTCGGCGGTAGAGTAAGAGTAGTCGTCGACGGTAGAGTAAGAGTAGTCGTCGGCGGTAGAGTAAGAGTAGTCGTCGGCGGTAGAGTAAGAGTAGTCGTCGGCGGTAGAGTAAGAGTAGTCGTCGGCGGTAGAGTAAGAGTAGTCGTCGGCGGTAGAGTAAGAGTAGTCGTCGGCGGTAGAGTAAGAGTAGTCGTCGGCGGTAGAGTACGAGTAGTCGTCGGCCGTAGAGTAAGAGTAGTCGTCGGCGGTAGAGTAAGAGTAGTCGTCGGCGGTAGAGTAAGAGTAGTCGTCGGCCGTAGAGTAAGAGTAGTCGTCGACGGTAGAGTAAGAGTAGTCGTCGGCGGTAGTGTAAGAGTAGTCGTCGGCGGTAGAGTAAGAGTAGTCGTCGGCGGTAGAGTTAGAGTAGTCGTCGGCGGTAGAGTAAGAGTAGTCGTCGGCCGTAGAGTAAGAGTAGTCGTCGGCCGTAGAGTAAGAGTAGTCGTCGACGGTAGAGTAAGAGTAGTTGTCGGCCGTAGAGTAAGAGTAGTCGTCGGCCGGTAGAGTAAGAGTAGTCGTCGGCCGTAGAGTAAGAGTAGTTGTCGGCCGTAGAGTAAGAGTAGTCGTCGGCGGTAGAGTAGAGTAGTCGTCGGCGGTAGAGTAAGAGTAGTCGTCGGCGGTAGAGTAAGAGTAGTCGTCGGCCGTAGAGTAAGAGTAGTCGTCGGCCGTAGAGTAAGAGTAGTCGTCGGCGGTAGAGTAAGAGTAGTCGTCGGCGTAGAGTAAGAGTAGTCGTCGGCCGTAGAGTAAGAGTAGTCGTCGGCCGTAGAGTAAGAGTAGTCGTCGGCCGTAGAGTAAGAGTAGTCGTCGGCCGTAGAGTAAGAGTAGTCGGGTAGAGTAAGAGTAGTCGTCGGCGGTAGAGTAAGAGTAGTCGTCGGCGGTAGAGTAAGAGTAGTCGTCGGCCGTAGAGTAAGAGTAGTCGTCGGCCGTAGAGTAAGAGTAGTCGTCGGCCGTAGAGTAAGAGTAGTCGTCGGCCGTAGAGTAAGAGTAGTCGTCGACGGTAGAGTAAGAGTAGTCGTCGGCGGTAGAGTAAGAGTAGTCGTCGGCGGTAGAGTAAGAGTAGTCGTCGGCGGTAGAGTAAGAGTAGTCGTCGGCCGTAGAGTAAGAGTAGTCGTCGGCCGTAGAGTAAGAGTAGTCGTCGGCCGTAGAGTAAGAGTAGTCGTCGGCGGTAGAGTAAGAGTAGTCGTCGCCGGTAGAGTAAGAGTAGTCGTTCGACGGTAGAGTAAGAGTAGTCGTCGACGGTAGAGTAAGAGTAGTCGTCGGCGGTAGAGTAAGAGTAGTCGTCGGCGGTAGAGTAAGAGTAGTCGTCGGCGGTAGAGTAAGAGTAGTCGTCGGCCGTAGAGTAAGAGTAGTCGTCGGCCGTAGAGTAAGAGTAGTCGTCGGCCGTAGAGTAAGAGCTAGTCGTCGACGGTAGAGTAAGAGTAGTCGTCGGCCGTAGAGTAAGAGTAGTCGTCGGCCGTAGAGTAAGAGCTAGTCGTCGGCCGTAGAGTAAGAGTAGTCGTCGGCGGTAGAGTAAGAGTAGTCGTCGGCGGTAGAGTAAGAGTAGTCGTCGGCGGTAGAGTAAGAGTAGTCGTCGGCGGTAGAGTAAGAGTAGTCGTCGGCGTAGAGTAAGAGTAGTCGTCGGCCGTAGAGTAAGAGTAGTCGTCGGCGGTAGAGTAAGAGTAGTCGTCGGCGGTAGAGTAAGAGTAGTCGTCGGCCGTAGAGTAAGAGTAGTCGTCGGCCGTAGAGTAAGAGTAGTCGTCGGCCGTAGAGTAAGAGTATTCGTCGGCCGTAGAGTAAGAGTAGTCGTCGGCCGTAGAGTAAGAGTAGTCGTCGGCGGTAGAGTAAGAGTAGTCGTCGGCCGTAGAGTAAGAGTAGTCGTCGGCCGGTAGAGTAAGAGTAGTCGTCGGCGGTAGAGTAAGAGTAGTCGTCGGCGGTAGAGTAAGAGTAGTCGTCGGCCGTAGAGTAAGAGTAGTCGTCGGCGGTAGAGTAAGAGTAGTCGTCGGCCGTAGAGTAAGAGTAGTCGTCGACGGTAGAGTAAGAGTAGTCGTCGGCGGTAGAGTAAGAGTAGTCGTCGGCGGTAGAGTAAGAGTAGTCGTCGGCCGGTAGAGTAAGAGTAGTCGTCGGCGGTAGAGTAAGAGTAGTCGTCGGCGGTAGAGTAAGAGTAGTCGTCGGCGGTAGAGTAAGAGTAGTCGTCGGCCGTAGAGTAAGAGTAGTCGTCGGCCGTAGAGTAAGAGCAGTCGTCGACGGTAGAGTAAGAGTAGTCGTCGACGGTAGAGTAAGAGTAGTCGTCGGCGGTAGAGTAAGAGTAGTCGTCGGCGGTAGAGTAAGAGTAGTCGTCGGCGGTAGAGTAAGAGTAGTCGTCGGCCGTAGAGTAAGAGTAGTCGTCGGCGGTAGAGTAAGAGTAGTCGTCGGCGGTAGAGTAAGAGTAGTCGTCGGCCGTAGAGTAAGAGTAGTCGTCGACGGTAGAGTAAGAGTAGTCGTCGGCGGTAGAGTAAGAGTAGTCGTCGGCGGTAGAGTAAGAGTAGTCGTCGGCGGTAGAGTTAGAGTAGTCGTCGGCGGTAGAGTAAGAGTAGTCGTCGGCTGTAGAGTAAGAGTAGTTGTCGGCCGTAGAGTAAGAGTAGTCGTCGGCGGTAGAGTAAGAGTAGTCGTCGGCGGTAGAGTAAGTGTAGTCGTCGGCCGTAGAGTAAGAGTAGTCGTCGGCCGTAGAGTAAGAGTAGTCGTCGGCCGTACAGTAAGAGTAGTCGTCGGCCGTAGAGTAAGAGTAGTCGTCGGCCGTAGAGTAAGAGTAGTCGTCGGTTGTAGAGTAAGAGTAGTCGTCGGCGGTAGAGTAAGAGTAGTCGTCGGCGGTAGAGTAAGAGTAGTCGTCGGCGGTAGAGTAAGAGTAGTCGTCGACGGTAGAGTAAGAGTAGTCGTCGGCCGTAGAGTAAGAGTAGTCGTCGGCCGTAGAGTAAGAGTAGTCGTCGGCCGTAGAGGTAGAGTAAGAGTAGTCGTCGGCGGTAGAGTAAGAGTAGTCGTCGGCCGTAGAGTAAGAGTAGTCGTCGGCAGTAGAGTAAGAGTAGTCGTCGGCCGTAGAGTAAGAGTAGTCGTCGGTTGTAGAGTAAGAGTAGTCGTCGGCGGTAGAGTAAGAGTAGTCGTCGGCGGTAGAGTAAGAGTAGTCGTCGGCGGTAGAGTAAGAGTAGTCGTCGACGGTAGAGTAAGAGTAGTCGTCGGCCGTAGAGTAAGAGTAGTCGTCGGCCGTAGAGTAAGAGTAGTCGTCGGCCGTAGAGGTAGAGTAAGAGTAGTCGTCGGCGGTAGAGTAAGAGTAGTCGTCGGCGGTAGAGTAAGAGTAGTCGTCGGCCGTAGAGTAAGAGTAGTCGTCGGCGGTAGAGTAAGAGTAGTCGTCGGCCGTAGAGTAAGAGTAGTCGTCGGCCGTAGAGTAAGAGTAGTCGTCGGCGGTAGAGTAAGAGTAGTCGTCGGCCGTAGAGTAAGAGTAGTCGTAGGCCGTAGAGTAAGAGTAGTCGTCGACGGTAGAGTAAGAGTAGTCGTCGGCCGTAGAGTAAGAGTAGTCGTCGGCCGTAGAGTAAGAGTAGTCGTCGGCCGTAGAGGTAGAGTAAGAGTAGTCGTCGGCGGTAGAGTAAGAGTAGTCGTCGGCCGTAGAGTAAGAGTAGTCGTCGGCGGTAGAGTAAGAGTAGTCGTCGGCCGTAGAGTAAGAGTAGTCGTCGGCCGTAGAGTAAGAGTAGTCGTCGGCCGTAGAGTAAGAGTAGTCGTCGGCCGTAGAGTAAGAGTAGTCGTCGGCGGTAGAGTAAGAGTAGTCGTCGGCCGTAGAGTATGAGTAGTCGTCGGCCGTAGAGTAAGAGTAGTCGTCGGCCGTAGAGTAAGAGTAGTCGTCGGCGGTAGAGTAAGAGTAGTCGTCGGCCGTAGAGTAAGAGTAGTCGTCGGCGGTAGAGTAAGAGTAGTCGTCGGCCGTAGAGTAAGAGTAGTCGTCGGCCGTAGAGTAAGAGTAGTCGTCGGCCGTAGAGTAAGAGTAGTCGTCGGCCGTAGAGTAAGAGTAGTCGTCGGTTGTAGAGTAAGAGTAGTCGTCGGCGGTAGAGTAAGAGTAGTCGTCGGCGGTAGAGTAAGGGTAGTCGTCGGCGGTAGAGTAAGAGTAGTCGTCGGCGGTAGAGTAAGAGTAGTCGTAGGCCGTAGAGTAAGAGTAGTCGTCGACGGTAGAGTAAGAGTAGTCGTCGGCCGTAGAGTAAGAGTAGTCGTCGGCCGTAGAGTAAGAGTAGTCGTCGGCCGTAGAGGTAGAGTAAGAGTAGTCGTCGGCGGTAGAGTAAGAGTAGTCGTCGGCCGTAGAGTAAGAGTAGTCGTCGGCGGTAGAGTAAGAGTAGTCGTCGGCCGTAGAGTAAGAGTAGTCGTCGGCCGTAGAGTAAGAGTAGTCGTCGGCCGTAGAGTAAGAGTAGTCGTCGGCGGTAGAGTAAGAGTAGTCGTCGGCCGTAGAGTAAGAGTAGTCGTCGGCCGTAGAGTAAGAGTAGTCGTCGGCCGTAGAGTAAGAGTAGTCGTCGGCCGTAGAGTAAGAGTAGTCGTCGACGGTAGAGTAAGAGTAGTCGTCGGCCGTAGAGTATGAGTAGTCGTCGGCCGTAGAGTAAGAGTAGTCGTCGGCCGTAGAGTAAGAGTAGTCGTCGGCGGTAGAGTAATAGTAGTCGTCGGCCGTAAGAGTAGTCGTCGGCCGTAAGAGTAGTCGTCGGCCGTAGAGTAAGAGTAGTCGTCGACGGTAGAGTAAGAGTAGTCGTCGGCGGTAGAGTAAGAGTAGTCGTCGGCGGTAGAGTAAGAGTAGTCGTATGCGGTAGAGTAAGAGTAGTCGTCGGCAGTAGAGTAAGAGTAGTCGTCGGCGGTAGAGTAAGAGTAGTCGTCGGCCGTAGAGTAAGAGTAGTCGTCGGCCGTAGAGTAAGAGTAGTCGTCGGCCGTAGAGTAAGAGTAGTCGTCGCCGTAGAGTAAGAGTAGTCGTCGACGGTAGAGTAAGAGTAGTCGTCGGCCGTAGAGTATGAGTAGTCGTCGGCCGTAGAGTAAGAGTAGTCGTCGGCCGTAGAGTAAGAGTAGTCGTCGGCGGTAGAGTAAGAGTAGTCGTCGGCCGTAGAGTAAGAGTAGTCGTCGGCCGTAGAGTAAGAGTAGTCGTCGGCCGTAGAGTAAGAGTAGTCGTCGGCCGTAGAGTAAGAGTAGTCGTCGACGGTAGAGTAAGAGTAGTCGTATGCGGTAGAGTAAGAGTAGTCGTCGGCGGTAGAGTAAGAGTAGTCGTCGGCGGTAGAGTAAGAGTAGTCGTCGGCGGTAGAGTAAGAGTAGTCGTCGGCGGTAGAGTAAGAGTAGTCGTCGGCGGTAGTGTAAGAGTAGTCGTCGGCGGTAGAGTAAGAGTAGTCGTCGGCGGTAGAGTTAGAGTAGTCGTCGGCGGTAGAGTAAGAGTAGTCGTCGGCCGTAGAGTAAGAGTAGTCGTCGGCCGTAGAGTAAGAGTAGTCGTCGACGGTAGAGTAAGAGTAGTCGTCGGCCGTAGAGTAAGAGTAGTCGTCGGCCGTAGAGTAAGAGTAGTCGTCGGCCGTAGAGTAAGAGTAGTTGTCGGCCGTAGAGTAAGAGTAGTCGTCGGCGGTAGAGTAAGAGTAGTCGTCGGCGGTAGAGTAAGAGTAGTCGTCGGCGGTAGAGTAAGAGTAGTCGTCGGCCGTAGAGTAAGAGTAGTCGTCGGCCGTAGAGTAAGAGTAGTCGTCGGCGGTAGAGTAAGAGTAGTCGTCGGCGGTAGAGTAAGAGTAGTCGTCGGCCGTAGAGTAAGAGTAGTCGTCGGCCGTAGAGTAAGAGTAGTCGTCGGCCGTAGAGTAAGAGTAGTCGTCGGCCGTAGAGTAAGAGTAGTCGTCGGCCGTAGAGTAAGAGTAGTCGTAGAGTAAGGCCGACGACTACTCTTACTCTACCGCCGACGACTACTCTTACTCTACCGCCGACGACTACTCTTACTCTACGGTAGAGTAAGAGTAGTCGTCGGCGGTATAGTAAGAGTAGTCGTCGGCGGTAGAGTAAGAGTAGTCGTATGCGGTAGAGTAAGAGTAGTCGTCGGCGGTAGAGTAAGAGTAGTCGTCGGCGGTAGAGTAAGAGTAGTCGTCGGCGGTAGAGTAAGAGTAGTCGTCGGCGGTAGAGTAAGAGTAGTCGTCGGCGGTAGAGTAAGAGTAGTCGTCGGCGGTAGAGTAAGAGTAGTCGTCGGCGGTAGAGTAAGAGTAGTCGTCGGCGGTAGAGTAAGAGTAGTCGTCGGCCGTAGAGTAAGAGTAGTCGTCGGCGGTAGAGTAAGAGTAGTCGTCGGCGGTAGAGTAAGAGTAGTCGTCGGCGGTAGAGTAAGAGTAGTCGTCGGCGGTAGAGTAAGAGTAGTCGTCGGCCGTAGAGTAAGAGTAGTCGTCGGCCATAGAGTAAGAGTAGTCGTCGACGGTAGATTAAGAGTAGTGGTCGGCCGTAGAGTAAGAGCAGTCGTCGACGGTAGAGTAAGAGTAGTCGTCGGCCGTAGAGTAAGAGTAGTCGTCGGCCGTAGAGTAAGAGCAGTCGTCGGCCGTAGAGTAAGAGTAGTCGTCGGCGGTAGAGTAAGAGTAGTCGTCGGCGGTAGAGTAAGAGTAGTCGTCGGCGGTAGAGTAAGAGTAGTCGTCGGCGGTAGAGTAAGAGTAGTCGTCGGCGGTAGAGTAAGAGTAGTCGTCGGCCGTAGAGTAAGAGTAGTCGTCGACGGTAGAGTTAGAGTAGTCGTCGGCGGTAGAGTAAGAGTAGTCGTCGGCCGTAGAGTAAGAGTAGTCGTCGGCCGTAGAGTAAGAGTAGTCGTCGACGGTAGAGTAAGAGTAGTCGTCGGCCGTAGAGTAAGAGTAGTCGTCGGCCGTAGAGTAAGAGTAGTCGTCGGCCGTAGAGTAAGAGTAGTTGTCGGCCGTAGAGTAAGAGTAGTCGTCGGCGGTAGAGTAAGAGTAGTCGTCGGCGGTAGAGTAAGAGTAGTCGTCGGCGGTAGAGTAAGAGTAGTCGTCGGCCGTAGAGTAAGAGTAGTCGTCGGCCGTAGAGTAAGAGTAGTCGTCGGCGGTAGAGTAAGAGTAGTCGTCGGCGGTAGAGTAAGAGTAGTCGTCGGCCGTAGAGTAAGAGTAGTCGTCGGCCGTAGAGTAAGAGTAGTCGTCGGCCGTAGAGTAAGAGTAGTCGTCGGCCGTAGAGTAAGAGTAGTCGTCGGCCGTAGAGTAAGAGTAGTCGTAGAGTAAGGCCGACGACTACTCTTACTCTACCGCCGACGACTACTCTTACTCTACCGCCGACGACTACTCTTACTCTACGGTAGAGTAAGAGTAGTCGTCGGCGGTATAGTAAGAGTAGTCGTCGGCGGTAGAGTAAGAGTAGTCGTATGCGGTAGAGTAAGAGTAGTCGTCGGCGGTAGAGTAAGAGTAGTCGTCGGCGGTAGAGTAAGAGTAGTCGTCGGCGGTAGAGTAAGAGTAGTCGTCGGCGGTAGAGTAAGAGTAGTCGTCGGCGGTAGAGTAAGAGTAGTCGTCGGCGGTAGAGTAAGAGTAGTCGTCGGCGGTAGAGTAAGAGTAGTCGTCGGCGGTAGAGTAAGAGTAGTCGTCGGCCGTAGAGTAAGAGTAGTCGTCGGCGGTAGAGTAAGAGTAGTCGTCGGCGGTAGAGTAAGAGTAGTCGTCGGCGGTAGAGTAAGAGTAGTCGTCGGCGGTAGAGTAAGAGTAGTCGTCGGCCGTAGAGTAAGAGTAGTCGTCGGCCATAGAGTAAGAGTAGTCGTCGACGGTAGATTAAGAGTAGTGGTCGGCCGTAGAGTAAGAGCAGTCGTCGACGGTAGAGTAAGAGTAGTCGTCGGCCGTAGAGTAAGAGTAGTCGTCGGCCGTAGAGTAAGAGCAGTCGTCGGCCGTAGAGTAAGAGTAGTCGTCGGCGGTAGAGTAAGAGTAGTCGTCGGCGGTAGAGTAAGAGTAGTCGTCGGCGGTAGAGTAAGAGTAGTCGTCGGCGGTAGAGTAAGAGTAGTCGTCGGCGGTAGAGTAAGAGTAGTCGTCGGCGGTAGAGTAAGAGTAGTCGTCGGCCGTAGAGTAAGAGTAGTCGTCGACGGTAGAGTAAGAGTAGTCGTCGGCGGTAGAGTAAGAGTAGTCGTCGGCGGTAGAGTAAGAGTAGTCGTCGGCGGTAGAGTAAGAGTAGTCGTCGGCCGTAGAGTAAGAGTAGTCGTCGACGGTAGAGTAAGAGTAGTCGTCGGCGGTATAGTAAGAGTAGTCGTCGGCGGTAGAGTAAGAGTAGTCGTATGCGGTAGAGTAAGAGTAGTCGTCGGCGGTAGAGTAAGAGTAGTCGTCGGCGGTAGAGTAAGAGTAGTCGTCGGCGGTAGAGTAAGAGTAGTCGTCGGCGGTAGAGTAAGAGTAGTCGTCGGCGGTAGAGTAAGAGTAGTCGTCGGCGGTAGAGTAAGAGTAGTCGTCGGCGGTAGAGTAAGAGTAGTCGTCGGCGGTAGAGTAAGAGTAGTCGTCGGCGGTAGAGTAAGAGTAGTCGTCGGCCGTAGAGTAAGAGTAGTCGTCGGCCATAGAGTAAGAGTAGTCGTCGACGGTAGATTAAGAGTAGTGGTCGGCGGTAGAGTAAGAGTAGTCGTCGGCCGTAGAGTAAGAGTAAGAGTAGTCGTCGGCGGTAGAGTAAGAGTAGTCGTCGGCCGTAGAGTAAGAGTAGTCGTCGGCAGTAGAGTAAGAGTAGTCGTCGGCGGTAGAGTAAGAGTAGTCGTCGGCCGTAGAGTAAGAGTAGTCGTCGGCCGTAGAGTAAGAGTAAGAGTAGTCGTCGGCGGTAGAGTAAGAGTAGTCGTCGGCCGTAGAGTAAGAGTAGTCGTCGGCAGTAGAGTAAGAGTAGTCGTCGGCGGTAGAGTAAGAGTAGTCGTCGGCCGTAGAGTAAGAGTAGTCGTCGGCCGTAGAGTAAGAGTAGTCGTCGGCGGTAGAGTAAGAGTAGTCGTCGGCCGTAGAGTAAGAGTAGTCGTCGGCGGTAGAGTAAGAGTAGTCGTCGGCGGTAGAGTAAGAGTAGTCGTCGGCCGTAGAGTAAGAGTAGTCGTCGACGGTAGAGTAAGAGTAGTCGTCGGCCGTAGAGTAAGAGTAGTCGTCGGCGGTAGAGTAAGAGTAGTCGTCGGCCGTAGAGTAAGAGTAGTCGTCGGCGGTAGAGTAAGAGTAGTCGTCGGCCGTAGAGTAAGAGTAGTCGTCGGCCGTAGAGTAAGAGTAGTCGTCGGCGGTAGAGTAAGAGTAGTCGTCGGCCGTAGAGTAAGAGTAGTCGTCGGCCGTAGAGTAAGAGTAGTCGTCGGCGGTAGAGTAAGAGTAGTCGTCGGCCGTAGAGTAAGAGTAGTCGTCGGCAGTAGAGTAAGAGTAGTCGTCGGCCGTAGAGTAAGAGTAGTCGTCGGCGGTAGGGTAAGAGTAGTCGTCGGCGGTAGAGTAAGAGTAGTCGTCGGCGGTAGAGTAAGAGTAGTCGTCGGCGGTAGAGTAAGAGTAGTCGTCGGCGGTATAGTAAGAGTAGTCGTCGGCGGTAGAGTAAGAGTAGTCGTATGCGGTAGAGTAAGAGTAGTCGTCGGCGGTAGAGTAAGAGTAGTCGTCGGCGGTAGAGTAAGAGTAGTCGTCGGCGGTAGAGTAAGAGTAGTCGTCGGCGGTAGAGTAAGAGTAGTCGTCGGCGGTAGAGTAAGAGTAGTCGTCGGCGGTAGAGTAAGAGTAGTCGTCGGCGGTAGAGTAAGAGTAGTCATCGGCGGTAGAGTAAGAGTAGTCGTCGGCCGTAGAGTAAGAGTAGTCGTCGGCCGTAGAGTAAGAGTAGTCGTCGGCGGTAGAGTAAGAGTAGTCGTCGGCCGTAGAGTAAGAGTAGTCGTCGGCCGTAGAGTAAGAGTAGTCGTCGACGGTAGAGTAAGAGTAGTCGTCGGCGGTATAGTAAGAGTAGTCGTCGGCGGTAGAGTAAGAGTAGTCGTATGCGGTAGAGTAAGAGTAGTCGTCGGCGGTAGAGTAAGAGTAGTCGTCGGCCGTAGAGTAAGAGTAGTCGTCGGCGGTAGAGTAAGAGTAGTCGTCGGCCGTACAGTAAGAGTTTTCGTCGGCGTAAGAGTAGTCGTCGGCCGTAGAGTAAGAGTAGTCGTCGGCCGTAGAGTAAGAGTAGTCGTCGGCCGTAGAGTAAGAGTAGTCGTCGGCAGTAGAGTAAGAGTAGTCGTCGGCGGTAGAGTAAGAGTAGTCGTCGGCCGTAGAGTACCGTCGTATGCGGTAGAGTAAGAGTAGTCGTAGGCAGTAGAGTAAGAGTAGTCGTCGGCGGTAGAGTAAGAGTAGTCGTCGGCCGTAGAGTAAGAGTAAGAGTAGTCGTATGCGGTAGAGTAAGAGTAGTCGTCGGCGGTAGAGTAAGAGTAGTCGTCGGCGGTAGAGTAAGAGTAGTCGTCGGCGGTAGAGTAAGAGTAGTCGTCGGCGGTAGAGTAAGAGTAGTCGTCGGCGGTAGAGTAAGAGTAGTCGTCGGCGGTAGAGTAAGAGTAGTCGTCGGCGGTAGAGTAAGAGTAGTCGTCGGCGGTAGAGTAAGAGTAGTCGTCGGCCGTAGAGTAAGAGTAGTCGTCGGCCGTAGAGTAAGAGTAGTCGTCGGCGGTAGAGTAAGAGTAGTCGTCGGCCGTAGAGTAAGAGTAGTCGTCGGCCGTAGAGTAAGAGTAGTCGTCGACGGTAGAGTAAGAGTAGTCGTCGGCGGTATAGTAAGAGTAGTCGTCGGCGGTAGAGTAAGAGTAGTCGTATGCGGTAGAGTAAGAGTAGTCGTCGGCGGTAGAGTAAGAGTAGTCGTCGGCCGTAGAGTAAGAGTAGTCGTCGGCGGTAGAGTAAGAGTAGTCGTCGGCCGTAGAGTAAGAGTAGTCGTCGGCGGTAGAGTAAGAGTAGTCGTCGGCGGTAGAGTAAGAGTAGTCGTCGGCCGTAGAGTAAGAGTAGTCGTCGACGGTAGAGTAAGAGTAGTCGTCGGCCGTAGAGTAAGAGTAGTCGTCGGCGGTAGAGTAAGAGTAGTCGTCGGCCGTAGAGTAAGAGTAGTCGTCGGCGGTAGAGTAAGAGTAGTCGTCGGCCGTAGAGTAAGAGTAGTCGTCGGCCGTAGAGTAAGAGTAGTCGTCGGCGGTAGAGTAAGAGTAGTCGTCGGCCGTAGAGTAAGAGTAGTCGTCGGCCGTAGAGTAAGAGTAGTCGTCGGCGGTAGAGTAAGAGTAGTCGTCGGCCGTAGAGTAAGAGTAGTCGTCGGCAGTAGAGTAAGAGTAGTCGTCGGCCGTAGAGTAAGAGTAGTCGTCGGCGGTAGGGTAAGAGTAGTCGTCGGCGGTAGAGTAAGAGTAGTCGTCGGCGGCCGTAGAGTAAGAGTAGTCGTCGGCGGTAGAGTAAGAGTAGTCGTCGGCGGTAGAGTAAGAGTAGTCGTCGGCCGTAGAGTAAGAGTAGTCGTCGGCCGTAGAGTAAGAGTAGTCGTCGGCGGTAGAGTAAGAGTAGTCGTCGGCCGTAGAGTAAGAGTAGTCGTCGGCGGTAGAGTAAGAGTAGTCGTCGGCGGTAGAGTAAGAGTAGTCGTCGGCGGTAGAGTAAGAGTAGTCGTCGGCGGTAGAGTAAGAGTAGTCGTCGGCGGTAGAGTAAGAGTAGTCGTCGGCCGTAGAGTAAGAGTAGTCGTCGGCCGTAGAGTAAGAGTAGTCGTCGACGGTAGAGTAAGAGTAGTCGTCGGCGGTATAGTAAGAGTAGTCGTCGGCGGTAGAGTAAGAGTAGTCGTCGGCGGTAGAGTAAGAGTAGTCGTCGGCGGTAGAGTAAGAGTAGTCGTCGGCGGTAGAGTAAGAGTAGTCGTCGGCGGTAGAGTAAGAGTAGTCGTCGGCGGTAGAGTAAGAGTAGTCGTCGGCGGTAGAGTAAGAGTAGTCGTCGGCGGTAGAGTAAGAGTAGTCGTCGGCGGTAGAGTAAGAGTAGTCGTCGGCGGTAGAGTAAGAGTAGTCGTCGGCGGTAGAGTAAGAGTAGTCGTCGGCGGTAGAGTAAGAGTAGTCGTCGGCGGTAGAGTAAGAGTAGTCGTCGGCGGTAGAGTAAGAGTAGTCGTCGGCCGTAGAGTAAGAGTAGTCGTCGGCCGTAGAGTAAGAGTAGTCGTCGGCCGTAGAGTAAGAGTAGTCGCCGGCCGTAGAGTAAGAGTAGTCGCCGGCGGTAGAGTAAGAGTAGTCGTCGGCGGTAGAGTAAGAGTAGTCGTCGGCGGTAGAGTAAGAGTAGTCGTCGGCGGTAGAGTAAGAGTAGTCGTCGGCGGTAGAGTAAGAGTAGTCGTCGGCGGTAGAGTAAGAGTAGTCGTCGGCGGTAGAGTAAGAGTAGTCGTCGGCGGTAGAGTAAGAGTAGTCGTCGGCGGTAGAGTAAGAGTAGTCGTCGGCGGTAGAGTAAGAGTAGTCGTCGGCGGTAGAGTAAGAGTAGTCGTCGGCGGTAGAGTAAGAGTAGTCGTCGGCGGTAGAGTAAGAGTAGTCGTCGGCGGTAGAGTAAGAGTAGTCGTCGGCGGTAGAGTAAGAGTAGTCGTCGGCGGTAGAGTAAGAGTAGTCGTCGGCGGTAGAGTAAGAGTAGTCGTCGGCGGTAGAGTAAGAGTAGTCGTCGGCGGTAGAGTAAGAGTAGTCGTCGGCGGTAGAGTAAGAGTAGTCGTCGGCGGTAGAGTAAGAGTAGTCGTCGGCGGTAGAGTAAGAGTAGTCGTCGGCGGTAGAGTAAGAGTAGTCGTCGGCGGTAGAGTAAGAGTAGTCGTCGGCGGTAGAGTAAGAGTAGTCGTCGGCGGTAGAGTAAGAGTAGTCGTCGGCGGTAGAGTAAGAGTAGTCGTCGGCGGTAGAGTAAGAGTAGTCGTCGGCGGTAGAGTAAGAGTAGTCGTCGGCGGTAGAGTAAGAGTAGTCGTCGGCGGTAGAGTAAGAGTAGTCGTCGGCGGTAGAGTAAGAGTAGTCGTCGGCGGTAGAGTAAGAGTAGTCGTCGGCGGTAGAGTAAGAGTAGTCGTCGGCGGTAGAGTAAGAGTAGTCGTCGGCCGTAGAGTAAGAGTAGTCGTCGGCCGTAGAGTAAGAGTAGTCGTCGGCCGTAGAGTAAGAGTAGTCGTCGGCCGTAGAGTAAGAGTAGTCGTCGGCCGTAGAGTAAGAGTAGTCGTCGGCGGTAGAGTAAGAGTAGTCGTCGGCCGTAGAGTAAGAGTAGTCGTCGGCCGTAGAGTAAGAGTAGTCGTCGGCCGTAGAGTAAGAGTAGTCGTCGGCCGTAGAGTAAGAGTAGTCGTCGGCCGTAGAGTAAGAGTAGTCGTCGGACGTAGAGTAAGAGTAGTCGTCGGCCGTAGAGTAAGAGTAGTCGTCGGCCGTAGAGTAAGAGTAGTCTTCGGCCGTAGAGTAAGAGTAGTCGTCGGCCGTAGAGTAAGAGTAGTCGTCGGCCGTAGAGTAAGAGTAGTCGTCGGCCGTAGAGTAAGAGTAGTCGTCGGCCGTAGAGTAAGAGTAGTCGTCGGCCGTAGAGTAAGAGTAGTCGTCGGCCGTAGAGTAAGAGTAGTCGTCGGCCGTAGAGTAAGAGTAGTCGTCGGCCGTAGAGTAAGAGTAGTCGTCGGCCGTAGAGTAAGAGTAGTCGTCGGCCGTAGAGTAAGAGTAGTCGTCGGCCGTAGAGTAAGAGTAGTCGTCGGCCGTAGAGTAAGAGTAGTCGCCGGCCGTAGAGTAAGAGTAGTCGTCGGCCGTAGAGTAAGAGTAGTCGTCGGCCGTAGAGTAAGAGTAGTCGTCGGCCGTAGAGTAAGAGTAGTCGTCGGCCGTAGAGTAAGAGTAGTCGTCGGCCGTAGAGTAAGAGTAGTCGTCGGCCGTAGAGTAAGAGTAGTCGTCGGCCGTAGAGTAAGAGTAGTCGTCGGCGGTAGAGTAAGAGTAGTCGTCGGCGGTAGAGTAAGAGTAGTCGTCGGCCGTAGAGTAAGAGTAGTCGTCGGCCGTAGAGTAAGAGTAGTCGTCGGCCGTAGAGTAAGAGTAGTCGTCGGCCGTAGAGTAAGAGTAGTCGTCGGCCGTAGAGTAAGAGTAGACGTAGAGTAAGTACATAAGTTAGTAGAGTAGACGTAGAGTAAGTACATAGGTTAGTAGAGTAGACGTAGAGTAAGTACATAGGTTAGTAGAGTAGACGTAGAGTAAGTACATAGGTTAGTAGAGTAGACGTAGAGTAAGTACATAGGTTAGTAGAGTAGACGTAGAGTAAGTACATAGGTTAGTAGAGTAGACGTAGAGTAAGTACATAGGTTAGTAGAGTAGACGTAGAGTAAGTACATAGGTTAGTAGAGTAGACGTAGAGTAAGTACATAGGTTAGTAGAGTAGACGTAGAGTAAGTACATAGGTTAGTAGAGTAGACGTAGAGTAAGTACATAGGTTAGTAGAGTAGACGTAGATTAAGTACATAGGTTAGTAGAGTAGACGTAGATTAAGTACATAGGTTAGTAGAGTAGACGTAGATTAAGTACATAGGTTAGTAGAGTAGACGTAGAGTAAGTACATAGGTTAGTAGAGTAGACGTAGAGTAAGTACATAGGTTAGTAGAGTAGACGTAGAGTAAGTACATAGGTTAGTAGAGTAGACGTAGAGTAAGTACATCGGTTAGTAGAGTAGACGTAGAGTAAGTACATAGGTTAGTAGAGTAGACGTAGAGTATAGTACATCGGTTAGTAGAGTAGACGTAGAGTTAGTACATAGGTTAGTAGAGTAGACGTAGAGTAAGTACATAAGTTAGTACATAAGTTAGTAGAGTAAACGTAGAGTAAGTACATAAGTTAGTACATAAGTTAGTAGAGTAAACGTAGAGTAAGTACATAAGTTAGTACATAAGTTAGTAGAGTAAACGTAGAGTAAGTACATAAGTTAGTAGAGTTAAACTAGAGGTATGTCTGTTGATAACAGAGCATATGGCTTTCCGCTTTTCTTTTTATGTATGTTTGTATGCATGTAAAACTGCATGCTGTATAATACTACATCTACACTTTGTACAATGTAAATGCATACCGTACATGTACATGTACATGTACATGCACAGTGGCAAGATTCAAAAATTAATAATAAATCAACAAATCATGCATGTCATACTAATGTAACTTGGTATGTTACATGTTAATGACCAGGTCCAGGCACCTGCTAAGTTTCAATGTCATACGACCATTACAGGAAGTGAACGACCTTGGCTAATGTATGCTGCACAAACGCGCTTATTTGATGACGTCATCGTGACGTCACAATATTTTGCTGACAATATGCATTAGAACAAAATTACAACAAACCTAAAACACAAGCTTTGACCTCCGTCGGCCTTTTCGTTCTCTAGATATAACCATTAGAAGAACGCACGTTCAACCGAGTGTAATTTGACACCTGGTGACGTCATCAAACTTTCGAAGGTATGGACATGTTCACTGAACCTCAGTGAACATAGGCACCAATTTTGGGCCGATTAGCAAAAACTTCGCCGCAAACATCTCTTTAAAATACGTTTTGGCAATTTTTCAACTCACCGCTAGAGGGCGCTCTTTCGTGTGACGACTTAACTTTTGGTATTTTTGTAATGCCCAAGGGGTCCCGAGAATAACAACGTTGACCCAATCTCGGTATCTGCTACCAGTTTCAAATGACAAAGCAGCCTCGTTTTCGACCAATAGGAAGCAAGATTCAAGGTCAATGTCTCTGTATGAAATTTAGACCTTGGATAGTCATGACCATTGCCGAAGGAATACAGTTTGTATCTCAAACGGTTGAATTTGTACAGATTTTTGAATATGTGAGGCATTAAATTTCAAACGCTTGTAATTTGATACCTGGTGACGTGTTATTATTATTTTATTTTTGTTTAGTAAGTGCGCAGATTTTGCATTGACATTTGTAACTTGGCCGTGCGTGTCGAACATATCCAATTATGTAAATGAAGTACATTGCCTATAAAGGAAAGGGCTTGGCCAATTTTTAAATATAAAAAACACAATGCGCACGCGCAAAGACGACCAATTACAGATCAAGATGAAGCGCCCTTTACCTGTCCTTATATTCTCCTGTGTGGAATATGTGGAGGGAACCAGTCTAGCCCTTACAGTTAAGCGGGCCTCCCACTGTGCGATTTTTGCCACGAATTTCCAACGATTAGGTACGATTTGCTGAGATTACCAGAGACTGTATATATATATAGACTCTATACACAATCGTACCAAATCGTAGGCCTACATAATCGTTGGATATTCGTGGAAAAAAATCGCACCGTGGGAGGCCCGCTTAAGCGGGCCTAGCGGGCCTCCCACTGTGCGATTTTTGCCACGAATTTCCTACGAATTGGTACGATTATCGGAGACTGCCTATAGACTCTATCCAATCGTAGCTAATTCGTGGCAAAAATCGCACAGTGGGAGGCCCGCTTTAAAGCAGGCCTCCCACTGTGCGATTTTTGTTATGGCCGAGCGGTCTAGTGCGCCGAACTCAAGTTCCTGCCAGTACTAGAATGTGGGTTCGATTCCGGGCCATGACGGGTTGTGGCACTTGTGCTCTTGAGAAAGGCACTTAATCACACTTTCTCCATCCTTCGGAAGGGATGTAAAGCCGTTGGTCCGGTGTGTTAGGTAAAGTAACGCACTTTAAAGATCCCAGAGCATTTCTTCGTGAAGAGAAGGGGAGGGATTCCCCGGTGTCTCTGGCCATATCTAATTCATCATCATGGGTTTCCTCACGCTTGCCGCGCGAGCGACAGTGCAATGGGCACTATTGAGGAATCCTTGGTTTCAGTACCAGAAATAAATAATAATAATAATAATAATAATCGTACCAAATCGTAGCTAATCGTACCTAATTCGTAGCAAAACCCGCTTTAAGCGGGCCTCCCACTGTGCGATTTTGGCCACGAATTTCCTACGAATCGGTACGATTTAATGGTACGATTACCAGACTGTCCATAATCGTAGCTAATCGTACCTAATTCGTAGCCAAAATAGCACAGTGGGAAGCCCGCTTAACTCAAATGTTAAAGGTAATATACAGGATTGGTAATAATTACCCTCTGTCTGAATTATTATCTAAAAGCTCACTTGTTATCAAGATGGTAATGGTAATCATCCTGTGAAACTATTTCGTCTGAAGTGCCCCCATTGCATTGATGAGAAAAATGTAAACACTAGAATCTCCAAAGTCTGCAGGCGATCTTTGGAGCCATTATATGATTCATTCATACACAAAAAAACATTATTGGGTTTTTCATGTTTTCTGAAGTAGTAACTGCATAGGCCTACTTCTACAAGGTAATTTTCTCGATCACGCCGTTCTGAACAGTTTACCAAACATGTAAACACGCGCGTGTTAGTATTCACTTCGTGAAACTGTTGACGTCACGTTGCGCAACTGCCTGAATCACCAGCAAGCAAAATGCCGAAATTTGCGGCTTCAATATGTGAAAATTACAAGCGCCAAATGTTATGAAACAGCCGAGGAATCTAAAGTCAAACTACAGCTAAATTCCAGTTAAATTTCTCACGGCCAAGTCATCAGCCACGCGCACTGTACTGTGATTCCATTCATGCTGCCGCGGGTTTTCCATGCCGCGTGGCGCGCGATATGGCCCGCGCCGCGCTCGGCCACACTCTTCTACGCGCAAACATTTTTCACAACTCGCGTGCGCGCAGTCGAGCCTGTGCACCACAGACATAAAGAACCTATTAACCCCTTTCGAACACGTGCGAATATGCCATTTTGGGAGTCAAATAATGCTGCGTCATTGTGGAAGCAATGTGCGTGCGCGTTGTGTGTGTCTCTGGTGGGCGTAACGCGGTTTAGTTCACCAATGGGAGCCTCAGCATAGCGCGTTACGCGCGCTATGGACACACACAACGCGCACGCACATTGCTTCCACAACGACGCGGCATTGTTTTACTCCCAAAATGACGTCATTGGCACGAGCTCAATACACCAATCCGAGCTGCAAAGTCATGGTCCGTGTACGTCCGCCATAGCTGGGGGCCATCCAGTGCCATGAACTGTGGGTTTTGTGTTGATGATATGCTGTTACATTATGTTGTCACTTCGAACAATTTTGCGCGTTTATTTGCTTGCGAAGCCTGTGTACGCGTTGTGCGCTGTTCGATTTAACAACAAGACAAAGCGCCCAGTGCATGGCAGTGGATGGCCCCCAGTAATGGCGGACTTGCAGGGAAGGAGTCCTTAGCAACCGGATTCGTGTATAGACGAGCAAGGCCTGTAGTAGACTGGTTCCCGTCCACATATTCCACACAGGAGAATATAAGGACAGGTAAAGGGCGCTTCATCTTGATCTGTAATTGGTCGTCTTTGCGCGTGCGCATTGTATTCGTTATATTTAAAAATTGGCTAAGCCCTTTGCTTTAGGCAATGTACTTTATTTACATAATTGGATATGTTCGACACGCACGGCCAAGTTACAAATGTCAATGCAAAATCTGCGCACTTTAATACTAAAACAACAAAAATAATAATAACCACGTGACGGGCAGAATTCTGCCCGTCATGGCTGCCCTTTACCGATCCCTATATTCTCGCAATAAGCGAACCAATCTATAGGGATCGGGAACCAATCTAGGCCTGTAGATAATGGGAGCGCGTGTGGTCTAGTGGGTATGAAGCGGGACTCCCAGTCAGAGGTTGGGGGTTCGAGCCCCACTTCGACCAACGTGTCTGTGTCCCTGGGCAAGGCACTTAATCCCTGTTGCCTCGTCAACCCAAGCGATATATGGGAAGCTGTTATGGGGAATGCCACAATCTAACTGCTGATAGGATTGTGCGCCTTGGCCGGGTTGCACACCTAGTTGAAGCGAAATGGTTCTGGTGATTTCCTGATGGCAGCGGTAATAATGGCAACAGCCGCCTCGGAATATGTTTACATAGATAGATGGCGCTTTACAAATGCATGTGTTATTATTATTATTATTATAAGATCGGCAGGGTACCGTAAGTGAGACGGCGCCAGACTAAACTCCAAACCATGGGCGGAAGTGATTTTGAAATGTGCACGACCGTATGGAAAAACGTCGGGACTTTCCAGGAAAACACCGATTTCAGAAAAATACGCAATGTTCAGGCCAAAAAACAATTTGAGCCATTTAGTACACAGTTTTTGACAGTTACGTAGGTGTTTATTTTTTTCGGAATTGTTTTGTAAGTTTGTATGGACTCCGATTTTTCATCGTTTCCGTGCGTGATAAACAGCCGTGGCCGCGTAAACTTGATTTGTGCGCGTGCTTATTGCAGGATTAATGTGGCTATGCAACCGGCAACCGTGCCGGGGAAATAATTTGTCACTCCAGCTGAAAGATTACCGTGCACGGATCGGACTAAACCTATATGAGACAACTCTGAAAAATTATAAGTTTTTCCTTAGTAAAATCATGACATTTTTTCCTCTTAATTTTGTGTTTTTATCATCAAACTAACATTTTTTTACAATTTTTTAAAATAGATTATAAAGAATACTAGACAACTCGTACCCGGGACAACTCGAACCCGGGACAACTCGTACCCGAGAAAACTCATACCCGGGACAACTCGTACCCGGGACAACTCGTACCCTTTTGTTTGTTATAATTTTGGTAACTTTTTATATGTCCTGCAAAACGTTCCCAAAAGTTCCAGCAAACATTGCGGCAAAAGTCAGTAAAGTCGAAACAGATATAACAGCGAAAGTTTCAACAAAGGTCCTGGCAAATATCCCGGCAAATTTTTCCGGCAAAATTGCGCAAAAGTGCCAGGAAATGTTGTGGGAAAAATTGCGGCTGAAATTGGGTGAAATGTTTGTAAAACTATTGCCGGCAAAATTTGATAACACCAAAACTCGCGCCAAAAGTCCGAAAGTCTTGGCAAACGTCCCGGCAAATTCCCGATAAAGGTCCTGCAAACTTCACGGTAAAAGTGTCGTTCCAAGTAGGAGAAAAAGTGCCGGAACAGAAGTCTCTACAAAAAAAAAGTTAGTAAAACGGTTTCATAAAGTGGCGCGCACGTATATGATAGAAAGGGTACGAGTTGTCCTGGGTACGAGTTGACCAGGGTTCGAGTTGTCCCGGGTTCGAGTTGTCCTGTTTCCATTATAAAAAGGCAAATCCTGGGTGTCCGTGCATGGTAATGAACCCGGTGTCCTTGCATGGTAATCTTTCTGGGGGTGAATCCTCTCTAGAGTCGATTAGAAGCCGTTGCGATTCCAATTTAAGAATCAGAATCATAATTCAATTTTTTTTTATGAATTAATTTCGTTATTTTGGCGTTTCGAGGGACTACTCAACCATTTTTAATGTTAATGGACGCAGAAGTTACAAACTTTGTGTCAAATTTGCAAGAATCTTTTAATTTTAGAGCCGACTTTTGTTTTGAAAATATAATCATAGTCCAATTCCAAAAATGTTGGAATGGCCGCAATTAAGCTTTTACTGTCCATGTTTTGGGTGAAGGGATTAAACATTAATTTACACAAGCGAACGAATTTAGAAAGCTTACATGTTTCTGTAACGAAAAATAGGTATTTTTTTCCGCATACATTGAACACAGATTTGAAGGAAATTACCTCCTGGAATCAACAGATAATTGAATTTTAAGATATACTTCCCACTGGCACTTTTGTCGCAAATGTTGCTTTCTCCTTCAAAAATTGCATTCAGTTAGTGCGCAAGATTATAAGAAAACCGTTCACGCAGCGCCCTCTGTTGCCGCCCACGGACCGCTCGCGCTGTAATTTTGTGCATTTATTTTATGCAGTAATTTTATCTTAGAAATGCAACATTTCTGACAAAAGTGCAAGTGGGAAATATATCTTAAAATTAGATGATCTGTTGATTCCAGGAAGTAATTTCATTTAAATATTTGTTCAATGTATACGGAAAAAATACCGAAAAATATACAAAATGTCTTAAAACCTTCGATGAAAAAGCAGGGACTGCTTTTTGTTATTTCTTGTTTGTCATCGACTGACATTACTCCTTGACGGATTTTTACGTTCTTGGTGCCAAATGAAAGCTGATAACTTTTTCTATTCTAGAAAAATAACAATTAAACTTTTAAATATTTGTTTACACCCCAAATCGGCCTAAACATGGACAGTCCATCTTTAAGCACTAAATTGAATGACAGAAAATGAAAATGCTTTTTCATTCTTGTACAGTTGTTTAGTTTAATACATGTACGTACTGTACCTGAAAAAACAAAACCTCTAAATGATGCAAGCCAAATCACTTTCATCAGTTGCGGTACTCGCTGCTGTATGATTCGAACCAGCTACACCAACCAGCTCGGTGGTATGCAGGAGGTCGTGGGTTCATGTCCCAACTGAATATGCTATGACGTTTTTCTCAGTCTCGGGGGGAAACGAGTATAAAGTGCTAGTAAAGTCACATCGGGAGTCACTTCAAGTAGGGCAAAACAAACCCTAATTTATATTCATTCTTCCTGACGCAAGCCAAATTGCATTCTCTCGCAAAGTTGAGAAAGCCTCAAATGTATAATTTTCAAAAAGAACTTCAATATTTTCATAGGATAATCTTACACAAAAGCACAAAGTACAACAAATTATGTTGCCTGTTCATTTAATGTTAATTGTAACTCTTTTCCATTTTTACTTGTAAAATTAAATTACACAGACAGTCAATGAAAACGCATCACCCTTATTTTTGAAATATGCCTCGGCAATGTGTAATGCATTCAGCTTTATTCAGTTAGTCTACACACAATAGTGCGAGTACTCAGATCAGTGAATATTACGCTTCAATAACTTTGTGTTTTTTATTTTTTGTTTACAAGATCTATTAAACAATTTCAAATCTTAATGGTGAATGCATTTTCATTGACTATCGGTATCTTTTGGAGAACTTGCTAACTGCTACGATGCAATTACATGTAACAAATAACTGACAAATTTTGCATTTATTAAATTTACAACATTTTTTATAAAATACATAGTTGTGCAATCACATGTATGCATGTAGGCCTACATGCAAATATAAAAGATGCAACAAAATGTTTATTGCTGCCCAATAGTCAAATCAATAGACTACTAAAGTGAATACGTGCACCCTTTGTGATGGTTTTTGGGTCTACACTAAAACACTGAACTGTTTCCCTGCGCTATACCAATGGACGTTTCAAATTACCAGCGAATGTTTAGACATAATTACCATGGCAACTGACGTCACACTTTAGTAGTCTATTCAGCACTGCTTTCTGACTAGTCTTGTCCCAAGACTGAACTTTGGTTCCCCCCACGCCCCGCCTACGCGCTGTACCCAGGTCGAAGTATGAATGGCGCCCTCTATCGATAGTGGGTACAGCGCGTAGGCGGGGCGAATCAAAATTCGGTCTTGGGACAAGACTACTTTCTGATTTAAAGGAAGGGACAACACTTGCAAAGGGTTGCCCAACTGTGTACGGTTCATGTAAGTCGCCATCTTTTGCAGTTCCGTGCTCGGACTTGAGAGGGCGTGGGTCAGGATACAACATAATTTTACATACTTCACAGCATATGGAAGTCGGGAAACAAGGCATCAATCTTGACGTCATCCATGCAATCATTGCATGGTTGACATCATCATCCCTTTCAAAATTTCAAATATGGCGCAGCACATAGTTGCATTAGTTACAGAGTTTATCATCAAAATTAATTGTGTTGCCGATGTTGAAAACAAGATTTTCTGTTTCTCATGAAGGTTTATGCACCGGGCAATATCTCACAAACATTTTTGATTAAATTCGTCGATAACTTCGAACAAGTTGTTGTCCATTTTTTTAATGGTGTAAAGGTGTAAAGTGAAATTTATAAAAATTAATTATTTAGTTACCAAATGACTTAATGCCAAACATGTTATTTAGGAAGTCTTCATTGCCAAAACTATAATACCAGTACACATTACCCATATTAATGGTGACAGCTAAAATCATGGGGAAAACAAGACAACTGTCTAATCTAGCCTTTGCCTGCCTTTGGCTTTTAGACATAGCTCTACTGATGAAATAGACAGTTACTGATGAAATAAAATGTTTTATCGTGACCCGACCCAGGTCTGACTTTAGTAGTTGCAGAGAAAAGTTTGCAGGCCTTGGCTTTAACAAAGAAAATGGCTCTACACTAAAAATCACTGAACTGTTTCCCTGTGCTCTTGCAATGGTACTTTTTCCAACAGCCATGATGTTTACAGCCGATTACCATGGCAATCTCTGTCTTACTTCGGCAGGCTGTTGCCCCTGAAGTCACGTGATGAATAACACTGCAGGTTCGAGGCATTTCTACATCACTTTGATTTCTGTCCAAAAACAAAAGAAAGGAAAAGAGTCTTCAGACTAGATGCAATACAAGGAAGTCATGTCCTCTCTACATTGGATCACATACATGTACATCATTTATTAAAGCTTGAGTAACCCAGCGTTACTTTAATATGGGGTAAAGTTTCCCCAATAAACAAAGTACATTGGGATACACGAGTGCAGACAAGTGCATTGTCTTATACAAAGTACACGTACATGTATATGACTCACTGAAAGCAAATACGAAATTCACAAAATGTCAATTGCTTAATGAGTGCCACCATTTTGTTTGAAAAATAGTTGAAATAGGCCAAACTACGCCTACAATTTCTTTGAAGATACATGTAGTAAAGTTTTTCCCCTTAAAAACCTTCAGTTTTGTTTTCACTTATATTTTTGCAAAACAAGTTTTGGTGTGACTGAAATGAGGAGAAAAATTGTTTTCTCAAAATTATTCTGTTTTAAGTTCATGAAGTTGGGTTGTTTGAAGTTCGAACCTAGTCCTAATTTAAACAAAAAACAATAGTATACTGACCTTTCTCGATCATGATCATATCCGGTGGTCATCAGGGCCAGGGTTGGCACAAGTCAAGGCTAGACAAAGAGTAGGCCTAGCCTACGCACCTAACCATGACAACCGAACAAGCATTTATTTGCAATGACATGTCTACGGCGCGGGCAGGCCTAGCCCAGCTGCGTCTGTGATGTTCTCGGTTTCTGCCATGCTTCGGCTCGTAAAATTCGACAAATTACTTGTTTCTGATATCAACCACAAATCGATAATTCTAGTAACAGTAGTTATATATGATACTATATCAAACTAGCCTATCCCTATTTGAGGCTTTTATTTCTTCAAGATCCGATAGAACAGTAAAATCTTGTCATGAGATTGCAGTGTCAAAGCGTACGTTTGTAGGTTTACGTGTAAATGAATGGGCGAGCGCGCCCTCTCGCTAAATTTGCCCATGGTTTTGGGGTTCCATTGAAATTACAGTCGCGCGCCCCTCTTGCTCGTCTATAGGTTCTTTATGTCTGTGCTGTGCACAGCCTGTGGCACAAACTCTGGGCGTGTTTGTTTCAGACGGATCCAGATTCAGATCGGTGCATATCCAAGGTGAACTCGTTCACTTCGCGCACATCCTGATCGAGATCTGTGATCTGTGCATGGAATCCTTCTGGAGAGATGGTTCAGCGCTAGATCCAAATGGTCACGCAAACAGCGCGAAGATTTTTGTGTGAGTAAAACCGTGTCGTTTCAATTTTTTGAGCCAACACACGATACAAACAGATTTAGGGTGCTTGTTTATTTACGATGAATGGTTCCGGCAAACCAGCTTTGCAGGCTTTTTGAAGTTGATCGAATTAGGACAAGAGATGCTATTGGCCGGCAAAATACACTTGGGCACATTTTGCAAGAAACAGCACCCACGATCCTCGTTTCTTCCAGGAGCCATGTAGTCTATCTATACGTTTCAACTGCCTTTGGACGTGGAGGGAGATGGTTTGGGCAGCCAGAGTGTGTATTTGGGGGGAAATTGGGGGTGGCGGGAAAACGTCTTGGACACCACTTCACTTTGAGTGCAAGTGCCAAGGCATACAAGGTTGATGGTCAGCATGGGGCTCTAACCCACGACCTTCGCGTTATCAGCACGATGCTCCGCCGACTGAGCTAACCGACCACAATTTCCTTCTCATTCTACTGTGTCTAATTGACAGTAACATCCAACTTACCCAGTCTCCAAAACCGATCTTAAGTGCGTGCGAAGCTCTCTAAAATTAGAGAGAAGGGGTCGGAATAGCTCAGTTGGGAGAGCGTCAGACCGACGATCTGAAGGTGCTGGTTCAATCCCAGCTTGCATGATGCTTTTTGAAGTTGAACGAAATATATAGGACAAGAGATGCTATCGGCCGGCAAAATACACTTGGGCACATTTTGCAAGAAATCGAAACAGCACCTCGTTCCTCGTTTCTTCCATGAGCCATGTCTACCTGTACGTGTCAACTGCCTTTGGAGGGTGGAGGTACAGTAGATGGTTTGGTTAGCCAGAGTGTGTATTTTGGGGAAATTGGGGGTGGCGGGAAAACTTCTTGGACACCACTTCACTTTGTGTGCAAATGCCAAGGCCTAAAAAGGTGCATGGTAGATTGTCAGCATGGGGATCGAACCCACTACCTTCGTGTTATCAGCACGACGCTCTGCCGACCGAGATAACCGACCACAATTTCCTTCTTATTCTACCGTGTCTAACTCTTGACAGTAACATCCAACTTACCTAGTCTCCAAAACTGACCTCAAGAGCGTGCGATTTACTCTCGAAAATTCGAGAAAAGAGCCGGAATAGATTAGTAATTGGGAGAGCGTCAGACTGAAGATCTGGTTTTGGGTCGGTGTGCCGATGCCGACCGGCCGCTTCCCAGCCGACGCGCAAGCCACATATCGCGATCTGTGGCTTGCGCACTGGGACGTTCCTGTAAAAAGAGGATGACTCTTCCTTTCACTGGCTCTTCTCAGACGCGCTGGCACAATTTTGTGTACATGACGTACGCACTGTGGACGTTTCTTTGTATTCGTGCACTTAAGAGAATTGGTCGGAAAATCGTTGTTTTCTCCAAATTCTTCCCTCATCCACCCCATTTTTTTCCTATTCCATGTTTCTAAACTTTACTCCTGAACCCTAACCTTTTTTTAACCCTCCACCCATAACCCCTTTTCCCAGCAAGTTTGGTCAACCTGACTGTGGACTTCAGCGAACGAGTGCAAGTCCACAATCCGTCACTTTTTCCCGCAAATTGTCATGGACTTGAATGGGTTTCGAGTCCACAGTGCGACCGCAATGCCCATGCACACAGTTATTGAAGCCGGGAGAATTTCTCCAATCCTCAGTAAAACATAGAAAAAGTACAACAAATTGTATGGAATAAAAGTGGTGCAAGGAAATATTAAACATCCTTAAAGTCTGCAGTGATCATTTACGCGGTTTATTCAATATTGATATTTGTTAAAAAACAAAACAAAAACAAATAAGTTGTGGGATTTAAAAAAACAGTGGTGTAGGGGATCGATTTAAAAGCCCGTTGTATAATTTCCAGATGGAGCTCTTTAATGAATCCCTGCAGCATTGGCCCCAGAGAGAGGGAAAACAAAAGGATGCAGGACAAAAGGAATGGCATAAACTTCCAGGCTGCCACCGCCAAGTTTTAATGCCTCACAAACAACTGCAAAGAGGCTTAACAAAGCACAAACTTCAAACTAAAAGCGGACTACTTGTCCATAGTAAAATGTACTAGTGTAACTTTAAAAAAGGGTACCACCTGGTCCCATTTCTTTCCTTGTAACAAGTTACATACATGAAGAGTTATTTTAAACTAAAACATCGGACAACTCGTCCATACATGTATGATTGATTCAAATGAACCTGGACGTTAACAAATTAAACAAAAGGCGGACTTCCAACTCCGCAAATCACTCAGATTAACAAGATACGTTAAGCAATACACAAAAAGGCGGAATTCCGATTCCGCAATATCAGACTTAGGTTAACAAGACACGTTAAGCAATACACCAATAAGCAAACCCCCACAACTTAAACTTTTTGCCACCCCCCGAGAAGAAATGCCCCAAGGGGCTGGGTAAGTGAGCAAGATTCAACAGTTGTGAGAGCCTAACCCCCAAACAAGTTTCCGATGCGGGAACTTGCAACACACCCCCCCCCCCCCCCCCCCCACACACACTCCCCGACAGTGCGACCCCCAGGACAAACCCCACTGGCCAAGGACAAAAACAACCGCAACTAAGAGGGCGGAGACAAAGGATAACTGAAGGCCTGCGGGTTGTGACCAAAAAGTTGTAATGCTCCCAGAACATTACCACAAAATCTCTCCAGGCCCAAGGCTGACAGGTGCAAACCGTCTCGCCGGAAAAGGGAAATGTCAGCAGGAGATATATTTGTGGAATGTACAATAGCATGAGAATTGGTCAGCTGTCGGCAGACCTTGTGCGCGAACTTGTTCAGGGCAATAGTGTTCTTCCTGCCTACACCCGGCCGAACTTCGCCAAAATAGAAAAGGCGAAGTAAAATGTCAGACCACACAATCCGAGTGTGCGGGAGCAAATGCCGCACAGTTTGCAGGCCCTCGGAGATGGCAATTCGAATGTCCTTCACTGGCACAGAGAACAAGTCATTCGTTCCCAGATGGATTACGATAGTGTTCGGTGCTGGTTCCTGTCTCATGTGCCGCCGGACCATGGGGACCAAATCCTGCAACTTGCCTCCGCGCACTCCATACCAAATTGTCCCGTGGGTCGACCTGCGAGTTGGCTGCGATTGACCAGCCCAGAAGACAATACTGTCCCCCAGGACCCAGGATCGAAGTCCGCCTGAAATAAAAATTAAAAAAAAATATGGGAGCATCTGGACACTGCACAAAATGATTACCCATCCCAGATTAGGGAATTACGCAAAGAATTCTTTGGGGCCGAATGTATTGCAAAACAGCCGCCGACTTCCAGCGGCCCATAGCCTGAATCTGTGGCAAACTCGCCCCGCTTAGAGCGGCGGAGGTTGCGGCTCCAATACGGAAACTGTGGGCATTAAAGTCGGAGGTTGGGATGCCCAACACCGCCAAGCTCTTAGAAAGCATGCAGCGAAACTGAAAGGATGTTAAGGGAGAACCGTCAAAATGAATGAACAGCGGGCCAGACTTAAATGGACGCAAGCTTAAGAACTGGGCCAGTCCCTGAACTGGGCAAATGGGGGAATTGTCACAACGTTGGAACTTTAAAACCACAGATTGACCCCGCTGATCTGTTTTTGAAAACCTGAGTCTGACGAGCAAAATCGAATAATCCCTGCCTTCGAATGAGACGTCATTATGGGCCAAGATTTTGGGGTTGTCATCCCGTTTACTTTTTGCAGCAAATTCCCCCACCCGAAGAAACCCAAAGAAGGCCAGCGAAAAAGCAGCATGGAACAGACGAGTCTCGTAGTCTGAAACAGAAATTGAACCCAAAACCTGAAGAAGCCTGGCCAGTAATTCGCTTGTAATAGGCCGCCGGCTGTTAGGCCTGCTACCGTGCTGCCTTCGACAACCCTCCTTAAGCTTTCGAATGTAGAGATTGTCAGTGGGGTCAGCCCAACCATTAATCTTGTGGAAAAAGGCGACGGCTGAAATGTAGGAGCAAATTGTGGAAGCAGAGAAACCCCCCAAAGACATGTGAGCAACAAAAGCAGCAACATGATTGCAGGGGGCAGGCCACCAGAACTCCAACCCCGCATGCTGACGAAAAAGCTGGAACTGCTCCACAGCTCTACGGTAACTAGCCCATGTGCTTTCCGCCAAAGACGCATCCAATAATCTTTCCCTTTCGATGGTTAGAGCTTCCAGAGGAAAGAAGGGACGTCGTACCCCCGGCGGGCCGCCAACGGGGCCAACTTCCGGAAGCGAGTCATCTGCGAACGAGATAAGGCGTCAGCAATTGAATTATGACATCCAGGGATATGTCTAGCTTTAAAGCAAACATTGTCACCCAGACACCGTAGTACAAAAAATCGAAGCAATTTCATGATCTGATTACATTTGGAAGTTTGCTTATTGATAATAGCCACCACCGACTCATTATCAGTTCTGATCAGGATGCGCTTCCCTGCCAACGAATTTCCCCACAGTGTGAGGGCTACTACAACCGCAAAGAGTTCCATCCATGCGATGGAATATGAACCCTGCTTAATTTCCAGAGGCCATCTACCACTGAACCATTTTCCGTCAAGAGAGCCCCCAAACCCAATGCCGCCGCTGGCATCTGTGAAAAGTTGGATATCGGCATCCTGAATCCAAAACTGATCGGGAAGTATGGCTCTCCCGTTAAACTTCTGCAAGAAAACAAGCCACATATGAAGATCCGCCTTTGCACCTTCTGTGAGTAAAATGGGATTTCCTGACTTCTGAGCCCCCTTAAGCAAGTCAATTAATCTTCGGAGGAAGGCCCGACCAGGAGCAACCGCTCGGCAAATGAAAGAGAGGGAACCAATAAGTGACTGCAGTGCTTTCAGTGGGATCGACCGACATTGAAGGGCAGAGGTGACTTTGTTCCTAATAACTCCAAGCTTCTCCTGTGGAACAGAAACGGTTTGAGAAACTGTGTCGATCTCTAGCCCAAGAAATGTCAGCTTGGTGGACGGGCCCATTGTTTTCTCTTCTGCGAGGGGCACCCCCAACTCTTCACAAATGTCTTGAAAAATTGTAAGCAAATCATGACACGACCGACTGCCATGGGAATTTTGTTTCGCAGCCCCCACAAACAGAAAGTCATCGGCATAATGACAAACTCTGTCAGCCCCACTTCTCTTTTTGACAAGCCATTCCAGGAAGGTTGAAAATGTTTCGAACAGAACAGGAGCACATGACGCCCCCATTGGCAAGGCCTTATCCACAAAAATTTGATCTTGAACTTTGATTCCCAAGAGACAAAAATCATCGGGGTGGACTGGGAGGAGCCGGAATGCCGACTTTATGTCAGCTTTTGCTAGGAAGGCCCCGCTTCCCGCCCCCATGACCAGGCAAATTGCCTCGTCAAAATTGGTATACTGCACGGTACAGCACTCTCTGGCAATGCCGCTGTTGACCGAGCCTGATTCGGGGTATGAAAGATTATGGATTAGCCTGAAGCTACCCGGCTCTGACTTTGGGACAAGGCCAATCGGGGAAATCCTAAGATTCTCAAGGGGCTTCTTAGAGAATGGGCCTGCCATCCGTCCTAGTTCCACTTCCTTATTAAGTTTACCAAGTGCAGTCAACAAATTTTTATTCACAGAAGGGGGGTTGTGAGCCTCAAAACTAATCCGATCCTCAGAAAATCCCAGTCTAAACCCCTCCGAGAAACCGGAGCGCAAGAGGTCAGCAGCTTCGGGCCTCGGATAAGAATCGAGCAGTGGCAAAAACACAGACAACCTAATTGGGGAAAATGCTAAGCAACAAACACATTTGTTTCCCAGCCCACATGATTGATGGGGACGAGTCTCAGAACTCGGGAAGATGACTGACTGGACCAAACTATTTCTTGACTTGGTTTCTACAACTAGAGGCTCCATGGTCCGAGGAGTGGCACTGGGAACACACATGTGTACCGGCACTGCGAGTTGTGACAACTCCCGCGGTTGAAGGCGAAACACACGCCGGTGCGACGAGTGCCGTGGAATTGGGAGGAACGAAAGGGCGACCGCTGTGTGGTTGAACCCATCGACGCACCCTTTTGTCCACTCCAGTGGAACTGGGATGTCATTGGTGCTGTCACCAAAAGAGCCCAAAGCTCCCCGTCAATAGTAGCCCAAGACCGCAATGGGTGCGCTTGTTGCCGTAAGCGAAATTGCCGGTCATAGTCAAGCCATCCTTTCCCATTGAAACGGGCAGCAGCCATTCGCATGATGTGCATGTACTTTAAAAGCTCCTGCATCCTTAAAGGGTGAGCCTCTACAAAGACTGACACAAAGACTAAGAATGCGTCTGTCCAAGACAAGATGGATGAAATTTGGGGTTTAAGTTTTGACTCCTTAAAAAGCAGCTGCCCTGAATTATCCAAGGTTAGTGTCATGTTTTGCGAAGATGGGTTGAGATTTGGCCGTTCAAGCAGGGAATCAAGCTCCAAAAATTCGCTTTTAACAATTTTTTCCCTAATATTAGCCGGAATCGACACGCCCAACGGCTCGCAAATGGAAAGCAAAGCATGTGTACTTCCTAATGAAGTACCAGTAAGGGTATTGGCAACAATGGGTGCGGGGGTATGGGCGGGGGACACGTCAAAAAGGCTGTGAGACGAAACAGGTTGATAGGTAGGCCTATCGGAAACGAACTCACCCTGAGAAATACTGCCAGTAGTTCCCACGCTTTGAGATGGCTGAACTTGAGCTGATGAAACGGCCTGAGTGCTTGGCCTCTGCTGGGTGCATGTGTGGCATGCATGAGAACAAGTTCCCATACCTGCTCCAGATTGAGCTGGCTGGCCTGTCTGAACTTGAAGTGTGGTGGGATTCCCGGGGATTGACACCTGGATCCGAGGGACTGGGTTGACCGCAGTAGAACCGTCCAAGGGCAAAAAAACTGTTGCCGGAACCGGAGGCGGATTGAGTGTTGCCGCCCCGAATGTCGCCGTCCCCGCGTGATCATGTTCGCATGTCGATGGCCGGCCGCTAACATGTCCGTGAATGTCAGGCAAGTCAACGGTAACCGTCGAGGCTGAAGCTGGCCGAGCTCTTGCCCGTGGAACCTGGCTGTCGGGGGTGGAAACTGCGCACCGAACAAGCGTTTCCGCTGAACGAGTCGAGCGTGCAGCTCGCCGAGACCTGGTGGAATTTCCCTGTCCGCCATGACTGTTGTTGTCGATCGGATCGGTACCCCGTCCTACCGCGGGAGGGCGCCCTTGTTCTGTCTGTGGTGGCTCGGACGAAAATCGTAATGATTCCTCCAAAGCGGAATCGAGAGCACGAGATTGGGCCCGTGTTTGCCTGGCCAAAAACCCATCGCTTCTCGTTCCATCGTCGTTCTCCACCGCCTCACGGGCTCTACGTTTCCTCCCGCGTGGCATGTGGGAAAAATCCGTCCAAATCCCGACCGAAAGTAGGCGAAAATTGAAATTTTATTGAGATGTCAAACTAGCGGTGGCAACGCTGCAAGAAAAGTGATTTTGGCGCGCACTGAAACCCCAGCAGTTGCGCAACGGTCTTGCAACAGAGAATGACGTCACGCGCGCCAGCCAATCAAACTTCTTGAAGCCATTAAAGGCACCGTTCTCCCTCCCCCCGGAGCCAAAGGTGTTTTTCAGAGACGAGCTCCTCAAAACGATATTATGTAACAATGTCATTATCTACAAAAAATGTTGGTAAAGAAGCAGTTGTATAATTTCCAGTTGTATATTTCCAGATGGAGCTCTTTGATGAATTCTTGCAGCATTATGTAACAATGTCATTATCTGCAAAAAATTGTGGTAAAGAAGCAGTTTTAGAAAACATTTAAAATACATGCATGCATTTTGTGGTATCATGGATGTTAAAACGAAATGTGTGCATTTGGTTGTTAATTCCCCAGAAAGGTATACCATACTGGACAGACGCAGTGTGACAGGCATGTGTCGGGGGTGTTTTACAATCTCTATCGGCACTTTGAATAAAACAATTAAAGTTGCATTGCCCGTGTTTCGGTGAAAGGATTTTAAAAAATGAATTTACACAAGCGAACGAATTTAGAAAGCTTACGTGTCTCTGTAACGAAAAATATCAAAAACTTTAATTTCCGACGTCGGGAATTGGAGATACAAGCCTTTTTCTTGAAACGTGCTTCACATGTTGTACATGTGCGCGTACGCTCATATGTACATAGTATGTGTACAATGTACACATGTACGCGCACATGTACATTTACGTCATAACCCTGTCGATTAAATGACCTGCCAGCCATTTAATCATTTCTTGTTTTTAATCGACTGGCATTAATCCTTGACGGATTTTTACGTTGTTGGTACCAAATGAAAGCTGATAACTTTTTCTATTCTAGAAAAATACCTATTTAACTTTTAAAAAACAAATTGTACGCCCAAATCGGCTCAAACACGGGCAGTGCAACTTTAAGAGAACAGCCGTGTTAGTCTGTAAATTAACAAAATAATTTAGACGGTACCACAATATTAATGAGTATGAGCATTTATAAGCTTTCATATCAATAACTAGATTTGCATACGATTTGCATCGGATTTGAAATAAAATTGCATATCGTTTGGCCTATAGTTGTTGCCACGAACACTTACGCTTATATACTTACTAAAAGATAGTACACATGATTGGTAAACTGTTACAAATAGTTTTATCCCCCTGTGTGATTGAAGATATGCATGATTAAAACCAACCTGAGCAAAAACCAGTTCCGTACTTCGTCTAACTTTTGAAAAAAACATTCAAAATAGGTTTACATTCATTTCGGCCCTGGACCACTTCGCGCTGAACCATGTGCACGAGGTTGTTTTGGCCGGGTGATATGAAGTGGCTTTTGGGCGAAGTCGTGTTTGGACGAAGTGGTTTAGGGGCGAAATGGCACTTGGGCGAAGTACCGTAAAACGTGTTCAGGACGAAGTGGTCCAGGGCAAAATGTTTTTTTGGGCGAATTGAATTTACGTCTTGCAAGACGAAAACAAATTGTTTTGCTCATTTCTTAAAGACTATACAGAGTGGATAAAAAAAAACGAAACCGAGATATTATCGCTAATTGTGACTGAAGTAGGGCACGTATATGAATGAACGGGAGATATCATCTGTTAGGGTGGAATCTCCTCTTTAAAATGACACCCTGATCATGTACATACGTCATTATGTTTCCGGTTGACTGATGAGCAGTGATCAATGTTATGCAAGGGTCTAGTTTGGGATTTGCGCCACTTTCTTTAATGGCGTCCAGTCATGGCCTCAAATAATTTTTATCTTCTTTGAAATCCATTTTGAACTGCAATGAAATTTTGTACATAATTTACAAAGTGGTATTATTTACTATTACAAATATTACAAGAAATTACGTTACAAACGGTGTTGGCCATTTACTTTTAGATGAGGCATTAAACACTTGCAATTTTAGTGGATTTTGCTGTTATTATAGCCTATATACGAAAGAGATTTGGGAGTTTTTACTTGCCAAAAAGCACCAGCAAACAAAATGGGGAACAAAATAATGGAGACGAGCCGTGAAAAGTACGCATTCTCTCATATACATGTAGCAGGGCTGTAGGACTCGAGTCCCGATTTTTAAGTCCGTCCGAGTCCACTGATAAGTTTTTTTGAAGTTTTTCCCTTTATTTTAAAGGAATGTAATTGCGTTCGTTACTTCGCCCAGTTGGCCCACCATGCAACACCGAGAGAAGAATTTGGTCTATAAAGAAAACCTGAAGGAGTGCCTTATAGCTCAGCTGGTAAAGCATCTTCCTAGTGAGTCAGGGTTCGAATCCCGATAAGGCCCTTACGATTTGTCTCTCATCCCAATTTGTCCTTTATTTTAAGGATGTGTTTAAACAATCAGTCAGTGCTGCTCAGGTGCTACAACCAAATTTGATTTGTACCTCTTAATTGTTTTTGCCAAAAAAACAAATACTTGTTTTCCGGAATCAAGTGTGCACAAAGAAAATAAACGATCCGAAATTGTAGTCTTCTATAATTTGTTTTATAAGTTGGTTGCTGGATGGCTTCAGCAAAACAAAGGTGATATTTTGGAATGCCCAGCTCAGAGAGCCCGGACTTAAATCCAATAGAGAAATTGTGGAATGGAATTGAAACGGGAAGTCCACAAGAGGAAACACAGTGCACCTATCAAAACTGTCAGGATGAAAGGGTTTAGATCCCTTTCGAGTATTGTAAAAAGCTGATTGACGGTTATTCTGTAAGACTGACTGAAGTTATAAAAGTTAATGACAATTCAAACAAAGTATTGGACAACATTAGACTGCGCTGTATGTCATCTACTTTTGTAACATCATTAGTGGAATTGTGAAAATTATCCGAAGGGAAAAGGTTGCACAAATCTCTGGTAGATAAAAAGGGGAACAGTTGAAAGTATTAACAAAATGGAAAAAAAATTGATGATTTTTCAGGACAAAAGATCTAAATAAACTGTTTTCTATGCAGGTGTATGTAAACTTTTGGGCACGGCTGTAGAGACCGTATTGAATGGACCTAGCTTGTAGAACAACGTTTGTCATTGAAATTGATCAACAAAATGTGCAACCATGCATGTCTTCCAGGAACAAAGAAATTGCCCTACAAGATGGCAGCTATTTAATGCGGCGTATTGACTGGGGTAAAAAACTGACTCGGATGCAACAGAAACATGGCCTTTTAAATAAACTGTAATGCATCTGTGCTACACAGAATGCTCTAAGTTTGCTTCATTCTGTTACTGATGCCTCAGTTGGAGCCAGTGCTGCAGTAGTTACGCCAGCATCCACTGTGAATCCACTTTTAACCTCTGAGCTGATGTCCATACCATAGTCAATGTTAAATCCCATGGAAGGTTGAGTCTCAGTGCCCCAAGTAGACTTGACTTCAAGTCTGTAACTATAGACCGGATTGTTAGTAAACCGCAGCAGCGTAGTCGCGAATGGACTGGGAACAAGTCTAATCGACCTCTAGTTACAGACTTGAGAAACCTGTTTCCGTTTTGTACACGGTCTATGGAGTTTGCTACCAGAATTGGACGTAGAGAGCTGATTGGTAGAAACGCAGGACGACATTAATATTCATGTTACTCCTCCGACTTGTTCTATGGCAACTGCGTGATTATATATTACGCGCTATGAATGCATTAATATTGTAGTCTACACCCTTATGGCGTAAAAATGTCATTTGTGTGCAACTTCGGGTACAATCTTTGATTTTTTCATGGATTACTCCTTGGTTAGTGGGAAACCCAAATCCGCTTGTTGCCTAATTTTGCTGACCCCGAAAAGGTGCTTTTTCGAGGTTTTTTGGAAATAAAAATGCAGACGACGCGACGTGGAATTTAGCGCACGAAGAAATATTACCCAATCACGAAGATGCCCAACTAGGAACCCTTCTGTATTAAGAACTGTACACACTGCGTTCGAATTTGGGTTCAATTCGCAAAGTGATCAGGTGATGGTATCGCACACTACAGACAAGGCTAGCTTCTACTAACAGTTTACGCAGTCAATAGATACGTGTTAATTTTGGCCGTGCCGGCCGTATCGCCATATGTGAAATCACGTCTGTGAAGTTGTCAGTGTCACTATATCAGGTTTGTTTATGCTTGTATAATCATGGAGGTAGGAATTTTCTTTTCCTACCTCCATGGTATAATGTAGGCCCTAGAGTTTGACATTGAATCGAGTCATTTTTTTGTGAAAGAAAGTTTGCAATAATCGGGTTTTGATATCGTTTTATGCTCAATGTTTCCTACACTTAACAACATTGCGACAACCATCGACTGTCCATTTCGTGGGGCAGTTTCTTCAGTAAATTTGTTCCTTGAGGACATGCATAGTTGCGCTTTGCACATATCGTGCTTCCATTGTTAAACGGTTTAAGCTTCAAAAGATGTCCCACGAAATGGCGGCTATTCGATACGGTCTATACGGAAACAGGATAAAGCTGCAGGGGTTACTTTGGGGGAGGTGGGTGGTTTTCGTACATGGGAATAAAGTTGTCTGGAGAGACGAGATGTTTTGGACGCGTTGTACTTGTAAGTCGAGCTGTCTTAATGTAGCTATAGGCCTACAGTATATGTTTATATTTCGCCGATCATTCGTGGCGAATTTGTAGTTGTACCCTTTGCTTAATTCAAGCGAATAAGTACCTGATGAGGGTATCATTTTCAGTGACCCCATTTTTTTCTGAGTTTACAAGAAAAACCGGAACGAACACTGCAACACGTACTCAGACGTTATTAATTTTCTTTTATACGATCTTTTAAACATGAATAAGTGTAAATCTAATGAAACAAATTTGAGGGGCAAATACGAATATTTTACTAGGAACAAAATTATAATTCTCCCGAGTTGCCCCATCTATGTTTCGTGCAGGAGGGATATGTGACGACGTCCGACAATCACTTATCTTTCCCTAATTGCGTGGAATTTGTTTCGTGTGGGGATCGGCATTGTATTGAAAAAGCGATTTCGTCTTTTGTCATTCATTTTAATAGCACTTTGGTTTTTACGTTCGTTTCTGGTTCATAATGTTTTTTTTTTTCAATCGTTACATAGTTTCAAAATTTGTCCAGGACAGTTTTATCAATGGGCTTCTAGTAGAAATAGGCCTAACACCCTTTTAACAGTTTTGTATGTCATCGCACATTTAAAAGGACCATATTTTCAGATTATTAAAGTTCAGTTTGAGTAACGTCGACTGCACCTTATCACTTTTTTTTTAAATATTTGGACTAGTAGATGATATTATGGCAAAATAAAAGCCTAATAAGCCTGAACAAAATACCGTTCTGAATTTTTCTGGTACACAAATCATGCACAAGTGACTCCAGTCTCTATTATATGGAGCATGCTGTTTTAGTATGATTAAGTGATTACTTAGGGATTATTACCCAGGGACCGCCGGGGTGAATGAATTCGATACAAATGTGGACAAATCCATATGAGTTTGGGAAATCTGGATGCAGTGAAAAGCAACTTGGCTCCACTGGGTTTCGAACCGCATTCCTTCTGCTTAACGTGCAGACGCCCTACCAATTGAGCTATGAAGCCAACTGGTCTCGAATCACGGTAGTACAGTTGTTCCTCACTGATTGGGATTGGCTATTGGGTCTTTCTATAAATTAGGGGTCCAAAAGTGTGACATTTGGTGTCCCCCGTTACACCTGATATGTGTTATTTTTCGAACAAAAATCATTAAAATGGCTTTTAAACCATTTTGTATGAATTGTACTTTATGTACTCACTCTTTGAGATGGAAAGTATTTAAAGAATGTGTTCTGAATTTACAAAAACAAGATGTTAAATGTAACGGAGGACACCAACATTGGACCCCTAAGTTATAGAATGACCCTATTACGTGAGCTTAGCAAGGCATACAGAGAAATAACCACCCCTCCCAGAGATTAAGTTTTGTTAGTTTTGTTTTCATAAAAATCGTCTATAAAACACTAATTTATTACAGAAAAACAACTCTAACAAGCCTGAAATTATTCATACCCTTACCATTTTTTGAATAGTGTAAATTTTGAGGAATGGGAGTCTTTTGGCTTAAGTTACAAGAGTGTGACAGGCAGCTGAAGGAATGACTGCAAAGAGACATTTCAAGAAATACATGTACATCATTTCGGGGGTTATTTTATTGACAGATTTGCAGAAAATATGTCTAGCCTCCTTAGATCAGTTCAAAGTCCTTTTTACACTCAATGGAAAACGCCTTCTGGTACTGGCTCACAACGTATCTGCGTGGAATTTGGCCCACTCCGCTAAAGTCTCCAGGTCCGGCTTTGAGGTTGAAAGGCTCTCCTCCATCTCGATTGAGTTGAGGTCCGGACTTTGGCCTGGCCACTCTACGCCTGCAGCATTATCCCGGAACCATTTCGTGACTGACTTGACAGTGTGTTTTGGATCATTGTCCTGCTGAAATGTCAAAATGCTCCCTGGGTTTCTCTGCGGACTGCTTGATGTTTTTCTCCAGGATCTTGATGTACTCAGTCACACACTTTGGCGGGCTTTAATGTTCAATATCTTCATTACGAGTTAATTGAAAAACTCATTACAAGTTCTGCTAGACAGTTGTCCTTATATGCGTTAGCCGGCATAGTTATGAAGAATAGTTTTCGAAGTTCCACGTATATTATTAATCTTGATCACATGAATCCAACATTTATTCATCTTAAGACTTAAATATATATATATTTTTTAAAAAAATCAACTTGGCATCCTCAAAACCTTGAAAGAACCTCTCCCCTCCCATCAAACATTCTGCTAATGGAGCCCAGTACGATCTAAGATAACCTTGACCTTATTCCACGACCCTGACTTGTCTTTAGATATTCACTTGGCATTCTCAAAATCCGAGAAAGAAATCACCAAAATTACCCAAATTGTGCCAGTGAAGCCCAAAAAATGCAATACACAATTTCCATCGACCTCAGCCAAGTAAGTCCGATGTCTAAATTGACCTTGACCACTGACCTTAGTCACATGACCCTGACATATAAACATCCTGGAATCTTCATAAATAAACTCTACATCACCATACACCTTGCAAAAAACGTTCTTAACATCTAAATGGATCAACCGAGACTGAAATTAATACATACAATTTCCATCACTCCGATCCATGGGGAGCCAGGGGTCCTATTAAAGTGGCCTTGACCCTGGCCCTAGTTAAATGAACGTAGCATCCTGTAAATAGTAGTACAGCTAGACAACATGATTGTTGAAATTGACCAAACAGGGACCGACAAAGTACATTTTTGTTATGATTAGTGACCCCCTGTAACATTTAAATTAACCTTTGACCTTGAAGATGTCCTTAAAAATCTTGGAGACTTTAATAAATAAACTCAGCATCCTGTAAATCCTACAACGGACACCACGATTCTTAAAATTGACCAACGAGGGGCCGCCAAAGTGCAATTTTAGGATTTTTTACCCTAGTTGTGACCTTTAAATTGACCTTTAAATTGATTGACCTTGAAGATGGCCATACAAATCTTAAAGACTTTAATAAATGAACTCAGCATCGTGTAAATCCTAGAATGGACACCACGATTGTTGAAATTGACCAGGGAAAGGGCCGTCAGAGTGCAATATTGTGATTGTTGACCCTCTGTGACCTTTAAATTGACCTTTTACCTTAAAGATGATCTTAAAATCTTGGAGACTATAATAAATGAACTCGGCATCCTGTAAATCCTAGAATGGGCGCCACGATTGTTGAAATTGACCAACGAGGGGCCGCCAAAGTGCAATTTTAAGATTTGACCCTAGTCATGGCCTTTAAATTGACCTTTAAATTGACTTTTGACCTTGAAGATGACCATAACAATCTTAAAGACTTTAATAAATGAACTCAGCATCCTGTAAATCATAGAATGGACACCACGATTGTTAAAATTGATTAGGGAAAGGGCCGTCAGAGTGCAATTTTGTGATTTTTGACCCTCTGTGACCTTTAAATTGACTTTTGACCTTGAAGATGATCTTAACAATCTTCGAGACTATAAAAAATGAACTTAGCATCCTGTAAATCATAGAATGGGTGCCACGATTGTTGAAATTGACCAACGAGGGGCCGCCAAAGTGCAATTTTATAGTTTTGACCCTTTATGACCTTTAAATTGACCTTCGACCTTGAAGATGACCTCTTAAAAATTGGCAACAACCGGATTTGAATTCCTTGATATGAAATTAACATATCCTCAAATTTGCCAAGATTGTACCCGAAAATGCATATGGGGCCCCTTAGTGCTGTAGACTATTGGCGCGAATACAGGTTTCTCAAGTCTCTAAACAGGTACTATTCATAACAACGACTGTTGTGTGTGGGGATTATAGGCGTCAGACGGACCAAATACGACTGTTTAGAGACTTGACCTCAAGTCTATGCCCCAAGCAGTAGACTGACAAACCGTACACTGAGGCTTTGTCTGTGGGGGTCTTGGCTGAAAAGGCTGGCTTGGTTCCTCCTGATTGAAGGAGTTTGCACTGCTGAGCTCAGGAAATGTTCATATGACAGTCTTTGGTCGCTCGCGCTCCACGTCCAGATGCAGTTCAGTGGTGTCAGTCTGTGGACGGCACCAGTTTAAACAGTCCGCTACGCTGGTGCGAAAAACAGGGGCAGATCCAACTCGGGCTCTTCTCAGTGACGTCAGGTTTTGTTTGGGTCTATTATGAATGGACTCTATCCTTGGGTTGAGGTATGTGTATGTTTTCTGTAGTGGGACTGGCTTTTCATCCACAGAACCGGTGTTCATGTTTGTATTGACTCTTGGGTTCGGTTGTTGATGCCGATGTGTTAGCTGGTATGTTGTCACTGGTTTCTCGTGCAGCATTTCGGGTGGGTCCAAGTATGGAGTTTCAAGAAATGCTGGTGCTGATGCCGAGAGGTGTATTTTGGGCTTGGTAACAGCAGGTACAAGCATCTGGGGGACCCAGTTGTGGTCAGAGTTCCTAAACGTTTCCCTGTACACGGACACCACTGGGCCACTCTCCTCAATTTCTCTCTTGTGTGGAACCCACGCGATAAAGTCGGGTGTGAATTTGCTTGTTCGTTGGTGGTGAACTTTTTTCTTGCCCAGCCCCCGAGAGTAAAACATAAATAATGAAAATAGCAAAAAATGGGTATGAATTGTTTGTAATTAAATTTGTAACGTGAACGCTCCTTTTGTTCGACAAAGTGATTTGGCAGACCTGGTTTCATAAGCGCATCGTGCGTCAAGCGCTTAGCAGGCATTGTTTTTTGATGCACCACTTAAAAGTCACACAGTGCATCAGTGTCATGGCCAAGGGCGGCAACCCCTCCCCCAGAACACATTCAAATCAAATAAAGGCAAACAGCTCAGTTCGATGTCAGCTACTCTTATTTACAAAAGCTCATTTACACATTGTGTACATTAAAACAACCCCAAAAGACAATGTCAACTGACAATTTAAGTTTACAATATTTTCACTTTCTATTATTATAAGTAATCTTAACTTCACCTTGCCGTAAGCAAATATTCTTTCAAGCCTTACACAAAAGACTGAAAGCAAATAAGTATATTAAATCACATTACCTTATATGCCAACAACATTTTATCACCAACTTGCTGTTCAATATGTTTTGGCATTACACTTAATCACGCTAAAGTCCAATCCATGCCACTAAGTCACTTCTTGGCTTTCAGTCACTTGATAGTTCTCCAAACGTCTCCTCAAGTACATGTATATTCTGACGACCACTATAGTAAGGTAAGGCTAGTCCAACTGGTGCTTGGCGAACGAGGGATCAAACCAAGTAGCCTGCAGTCGGTCCACGTCAGTTATACTCAAGACTAGAAATCCACGTAATTGGCCATCTGAATCAGAATATGTAAAACTCATACTTGATAATTTCTAATTTCATTAAATGTATGACCAATCGCAGTAAATTACACTCTAGATTTCATGCTAACATTTCATAGGCAAAATTACTTTTGTGTGCATCAAAATGGCAATGGTTTCATTTAACATAAAAATCGCACTTAATACTCTTGAACAAATCATATTAATAATTTGTATGTAAATTTATGAAAGAAATAACATTTTACTCACAGTTAGTTTAGCTCGAGTTGGCCCGTTGCCTGGTTCCGTCGTCCACGAAGAATGCCCAAACTGGCATGACACTTCACACAGAAATTACGATTATCACACAGAAAAACATTTGCAACAGACACAGCAGTTGCAAAAACGTTGTCAAATTCTCAAACAACTTCAATTTCACAAAGTACAATCAGGCAACTGACAGGGCGAGACACACCCACCACCTCTGGTGTCTATCTGAGGTCTGGCAAAACTCTAGCCCAGTACCACACCCCAAGCTAAAAATTACACTTCTATCCTATTCTTACTAGGTGAACAACAACAATAACCTAATTTGACTAACTATGGCCTACTAGAAGGGTCTGAGACTAGATGCCACTGGTATCTCAGGAATGTGACCTAGGTTCTATAAAATAACTCTGTTCCTGTGAATGAACAAAAGCATTTAGAAACCCCAGCCAGGTATAAAGCTGAACAAAACAAATTGGAATGCTTTACTTAATACTCCTTAATACTCCAAATCAACACAACCCCACACCCACCCCAGGGAATTAGGGTTAAAGAGGCAAAGGACACTAAATTTATTTGGAACTTTAAAAGGGCAATAACTTCTATTAAATTAAAGGCGTATTTTACTCAATATTTCTAGTTTAATCATGACATTTCACCCCTCACTTAAGCGAAATGTATTACATTTCGTTCCAACTTACTTATGTACAACTCCTACTAAGGTAATCTGCACCAACATTGTCTTTACCTTGAATGGCCTCGATCATAATACTGTATGGCTGCAATGACAAGGCCCATCTCATAATTCTACTATTTACAACTTTAGCCTTTTGCATGTATGCAAGCGGTTCGTGATCTGTCTGCAGGGTGAATTCCTTACCATACAGGTATTGCTGAAACTTTGTAATGGCCCACACCACCGCTAAGCATTCGCGTTCTATTACGGAGTAATTTACCTCTCGTGGTAGCAGCTTCTTGCTTGCGAAAGCCACAGGGAATATGTCACCATCATGCTCCTGTAGTAGAACAGCCCCAACACCAGTGCTAGATGCGTCGGTCCTGAGAATGAAAGGTTTCTCTATATGGGGAAGATGAAGAATCGGTGGTCTGTTTTTCAGTGTTTGGAAAGCTATTTCCTGACTGTCACCCCATTGGATCTTGTTTGGTTCCTTGCTCTTAGTCTTATCTGTAAGAGGACAGGCAATGGCAGCAAAGTTAGCAATAAATTTGCCAATTTATTTTGAACTTTAAAAGGGCAATAACTTCTATTAAATTAAAGGCGTATTTTACTCAATATTTCTAGTTTAATCATGACAATCAGACACTTAAAGCTCGATGCTTGATGATCGACGCTTGACTTGACGTGCATGTGTGACCAGGCATAGGGGCATCCCACAGCTTCATTCAACATTCATTAGCAGTCGCCTAATGTGAACGGTACCGCTCTTCATTCAATCTTTGCTCGATCTTTAAAGTGAAATGTAAACGCTTCATTAACTAACGTTGATTAACTAATCTTCATGAAACAAATGTGATTTCTCCAGTAAGAACAGGGTCTTAAAGATATATGGTCCGTGGTTCTCAGCAAATTTGACTTTCTTTCTCTGAACGAATTTTTAAAGCATTAAATTTACTTTATTTCAACAACAAAACGTATCATACTTTGTATTTTAGACATCGGCAACCCTGTAAAAAACGCTGTTTTTATATGGCCGTTTTTGCGCCTTACCTATATTTGCCCAGGTCTGACTTCCCATGTTTGGTTAGTCCAGATTCTGGGGCCGTATTCATAAAACACACTTAACTTAAGTGCAATACTTACACTTAACTTTTAAGGGATTCCCTTAACTAAGTGATATCCCTTAAGTGATATTAAAAAAAACACTTAAGTGTAATCCTGAAAATTTCCCACATTTAAGGGAATCCCTTAGCCAAGTTGCACTTAAGTGTGTTTTATGAATACGGCCCCAGGACTATATTATTGCGATATTGGATCGTAGCGCGGCCGACTATAGAGGGCGGAATATCGATATTATTTGGACAGCGCATGATGAGACGGCGGTATGAATGTGTGTACAAATAAATCACTTTCGTACCGTACTAAGTACTGTAACAAAAAATGTTGGGTATGTTTTTATTGTTCTTTTGTTACTTACTGCTACTGTAGCAAATAGTACACATACTTGTAAATTCCTCTTAGTTGGTTTATTGTTTAGTTGCTTGATCAGCCCATTGCATTTATTTTGTTAATATATCTAATATGGGGCAGGGTCAGTGCTTACAAATTTACATTTCAATCATTACTTGCATGGCCCTTCATTGGGTGAGGAATGGCATGTTCCTAATCCATGTATTCAAAATCACTCTTGCATTGAGTTGTAATAGCAAAAAGCTAGTACACAGGTCTGTATGGGTAGGATTTGTGACTGGGTGCTTGAAGGGGAAAGGTCTCCCCTGTTTCTGTTATATTTTTGTGCTTTTCTTTTTTTATTACTTTGCTAAGATTTGGTTTAGTTGAAGTTGTGTATTTATGGTGGATGTCGGAAAATCTGTTTACATGCAGACCTGTGTTTAGTGCCAACCATTTCAGCCGTGCTACTAATAATTTGTAAGTGTTAATTACTTTTGAGTTTGATTTATTGTGTATGTAATGTGTAATCTTATGTGTGAGCTACATTGTGCAATTTGATTTGTATTTGAGTATGACTAAGTGGGAGGGCGGCCACTGATCGGCAGAGGGAGTTTTAGCCTCTGGATAGTGGTCACTACTTTATAGTTGCAAATTGCATTTTATTTGATAATTAGCACAATGTGGCTCATACTACCATGATGGTGTGAGTTCTTTATCGGCAAGTGACTGGTTTTCTTGTTACTTGGATATGGAACACATTATCATTGATAATTACACATTAAGCATAAGCATCATTAATACGTGACGACTCGTAACAAATACACGCTACTGTTTTTCTGGGGAGCTTAATTGTACATTTAGTTATTCTTGAAATCCATACTGTTTAATTTGTAAGTTAATTGTTTTATTAAAGGCCACGAAGATTACTGGCGATTCCTTATTTTGTTGGGTTTCGTTACAGTTTTTGGTGGCAGCGGTGGGATGATTCCATCTATGGTCTGAATTTGATTCGTTCCATAGTTGGGATCTGATACGTAGTTGGGATTACGCCAGTTTGTGACATTTCTTATTTAAGTGAAAATTAGTTCCGTTTTCTAAATATTCAGTATGGATTCAAGAAGAAGAACTAATGCTCAACTAGATAGTACTATAAAAATGTTGGAAGAAATTCTGGATCGTCAAATAAATTTGCTTGGTGCGGCTGGAACGGGGGGTACTATAGATTTATTGGACGCTAATTTGGACCGCCAATTAAATTTGCTTGGTGTGTCTGGGACGGGGGATACAGACGTGTGTACATCCCAGCCCGTGGGTACTGAAGTTCATTTTGCACCCAGTCATAGATCCTCCCCCACGGGCGGGATTGGGCACACTCGAGGTATGCATGTAAACACACAAGGCAGAAAAAGATCTAAACCTGTTGCAACACCAGTTTCCGATATTCCACCACCTAGTGTAAATAGTCGTGGTCACCTCCAAAGTACAGATAGGCCTAATGTAAATTATGCACGTAGTGGTTTTGATGTTACTCCTAAATTGGTGAACCCAATTCCATCTAGGCCCATAACTTTGCCCGATAATTATGATGGTACAACTCCTTTGGAAGACTGGTTGATCAATTTAGACTTGTGCAGTCAAATTAACGGTTGGGATGAAGTACAAAAGAGACATTTTCTTGCTGTCAGATTAAGAGGTCCAGCTTTACAAGTGTATACTGATTTGTCAGAAGAACGAAAATATGACTTTTCTGAATTAGTAGATGCTTTAAAGGAAAGATTTAGCCCGAGTGGACAAACAGAACTTCATCGTGCCCGGTTGAGAGCAAGATTTCGTAAAAAGGGTGAGTCCTTACCTGAACTGGCTAGTGAAATCCGTCGATTGGTTGTTAAGGCTTATCCCAATGTCTCCTCGGAAGCTAGAGAAGAGATTGGGAGGGATCAATTGATTGAATCACTAGACTTACCTGAAATTAGGATGCAGGTTAGACGTGCAAAACCCAAGTCCCTGGGTAAAGCACTGTCATTAGCAGTAGAAGATGAAGCTTTCCTCCAACTTGAATGTAATAAGGAAATGCCCAAAAGAATGGTAGCTAGTGCAACTCCACAAACAGACTTGGAAAGTAAAATTTTTAAGTTAGAGCAGACATTAGAAGAACTTAAACGTCTAGCTGGTTTGAACCCAAAACGTGACTTCCATACAAAAGGGCCACTTGTTTGTTGGAAGTGTCAACAACCCGGGCATAGACGAGTAGAATGTCCAGAATTAAGTGTAGAACAGAATTTGACAGCAAGAAGTGCTACAAACCAAGACAATTTACAACATTCGGAAAACAGACACTGACTGATCAAGGGGCCACTGATCAGTCAAATTTAGATAATAGGGCCCACTACTCGGTTTGTTTTGTGCAAAGTTGTATCCATGGTGTTAACATTAAGTTTCTTATTGATACAGGCTCCTCAGTTACCATTTTGCATCCTCAGATGTGGGAGATGATGCCACTAAGTATCCGCCAGAAACTGAAACCATGGAAAGAATCTGTAATAGCCGCTGAAGGAAGTTCCCTTGAGGTGATTGGTTGTGCAGATGTCGTGGTCGGGTTGGGTAAGCTGAGAATGCGTCAACGGATTTTGGTTGCACCAATTACCCAAGCAGGTATCCTTGGCCTTGACTTTCTGTTAACCAATGGGGGAGTGTTAGATCTTCCTTCGCAAAAGTTAAAGTTCAACACTGCTGAAGTTCCTATAATTTCTGAAGGCTTGACTTTTACTTGCTGTCGGGTTACAGTTGCTGAAACAGTAACTATCCCGGCAAAACAAGAAGTGGTAATACCGGGGATGTTACATAATCGTAGTGGTGGTACATCACAAGGGATAATTGAGTCTTCAGGAAGATTTTCTGACAAAGACAATGGCTTGCTAGTTGGCCGTACACTGATTTCAGTTGATCATGGTCGAGTACCAATGAGGGTTTTCAACCTACAGCCCGAGCCATACATTTTATACAAAGGTACACAAATTGCTCTGCTTCAACCTGCTGAACTTCATAAAGATCAACATAAAAATGAAACTGTCGACTCTAGTGAATCTGAGTTAGATACTGGGCTAAAAGAATTATATGACCGTAGTTCAGAAACCTTGAACACTGCACAACAAGTTGAATTGAAAAAGTTCTTACAAGAGCACAATCAAGTTTTCTCTAAGGCGGGTGGGCTAGGTCGTACTGACATTGTTCACCATAAAATTGACACTGATGATGCTCGTCCATGTCGACAGCCAGCACGACGCTTACCTTATCATCAGCGGTTAGAAGCTCAAAAGCAGGTGTCTGAGATGATGGAAAGTGGAGTGATTTCTACATCTAATAGCCCCTGGGTTAGTCCAGTAGTGTTGGTGAAGAAAAAGGATAATTCCGTTAGATTCTGCATGTGTTGATTACAGGAAACTAAATAAAGTTACCATCAAAGATGCATATCCCCTACCACGAGTTGATGACAGCTTGGATGCCTTGTCTGGTTCCCAATGGTTCTCATCGCTGGATTTAACAAGCGGATATTGGCAAGTAGAGATGGATTCAAGGGATAAGGAGAAAACTGCATTCACTACAGGTAATGGCTTATATGAATTCAATGTCATGCCATTTGGTCTCTGTAATGCTCCCAGCACCTTTGAACGCCTTATGGAGTTGGTACTTGCTGGTCTTCACTGGAAGACATGTTTAGTGTATTTGGATGACATTTTGATTTACGCCAAGACCTTTAGTGAACACGTATCAAGACTTGGTGAGGTCTTTGGACGTCTCTTTGCAGCAGGATTGAAGCTGAAACCTAAAAAGTGTTGCCTTTTTCAGACAGAGGTAGCCTATTTGGGACATGTAATTTCTAAAGAGGGCGTCTCTACTGATCCACAGAAAACATCTAGAGTTCGCAATTGGCCTACTCCCTGTAATTTGCGAGACGTTCGTAGTTTTATTGGGTTGTGTTCATATTACCGACGATTCATTAAAGATTTTGCCCATATTGCAGCACCACTTCATAAACTAACCCAGAAAGATGTAGGTTTCAAGTGGACCCAGGAATGTGAGACGGCCTTTCAGACCTTGAAGGAAAAGCTGACCACAGCACCTGTTTTGGCATTTCCTGACTTCTCGCTTTCCTTCATCTTGGATACGGATGCAAGTGCAGAGGGAATTGGAGGAGTATTATCTCAAGTACAAGATGGTCAGGAGAAAGTCATCGGGTATGCTAGTCGCAAGTTAAGTAAAAGTGAACGAAATTACAGCGTCACACGAAGAGAATTGTTGGCTGCAGTGTTTTTCATCAAGTATTATAAACACTATTTGTATGGCAAGAAGTTTCTTTTGAGGACTGACCATGGGTCGCTACGTTGGCTTTATAATTTTCGAGATGTACAGTGTCAACTTGCAAGGTGGCCAGAAACATTGAGCAGTTTTGACTTTGATATTTGTCACCGACCGGGTTCTCAACATAAGAATGCTGATGCCCTATCACGGATTCCGTATGATGGTGAAGTCAATGATGAACACCTTGAACATGTAAAATTAAATTGTGCATCTCTTAGCAATGTCTTTTCAGGCTTGAGTGAGGATGACATTCGCCAAGCCCAGCGGGAAGATCCGGATCTTGCTTGTGTCATCGGCTGGAAGGAGTCAAGTGAAGAAAAGCCTCAGCGAGACCAGGTCTTAGGTTGTATTTTTAGATAACTGTCATCTAATATATCAAACTTTAACCATCCCAAATTGTAAGAGTTAAAGAAATCAACAAAACTGTGAATGGTATAATATCTAGGAGGCATTAAAATTGGTCTTTGACTTTACTTTACGACCAAAGTACTTTAGCCCGAGAGCGCACGCCACAGTGCCGAGCGCAATACCCTCAAATATAAATCCTAAAGGCGCCGAAATGACACCGGCGATCGCCGCTATACCAACCGCCCCGCTAACGGCGGAAGTGGCTTCGGCAAATGTTTCGCCCCACGTCAATACCGCGTTCACCTTTTTATACTTGTTATAAAGCCCCGCCCGTTTATCTCTCTCTCTAACAATCTCTTTCTTTACTCCGTCGATTTTTGATAGCCTGTAAGAGGTATTGTCTACAATTACCTCGTCGCCAATCTTTAAATCCTGTAATACCGCGGGCTCTACCGGCAGATTCGGATAAATTTTTCGCTCTCTGGGGTCAGGCAATCTCGCTTCCATTTTTACTTTAACTAACTTTAACATTAAATAATTTCAATATTTAAAACCAGTTTTAAATGTTCGTCTACAATCAGGCACTCGTTACAATCTTTTACCTGAAATTTAAACTCGTTAATTATACCGTTATTTAAATTAACGCCGGGTTTTGCCGTATATTCTTTATCCGCTACTTGGTTATAATAATTGCGATCGACGTCGCTCAGAGGTAAACTACCCAAAATCGTGCTCGGATTTCCGTTGTAAAAGTTTTCGTTCATAGAAATTTGTTCGCAATAGATCATTATCTCTTATCGGGTAGCTAATGTGCTGACCGTAAGCTATCCAGCCTCTAGACAGGCCTAATATCTCTCCAATTTTATTTAATCTAATGGCGCGTTTCGGACTTACGGAGGTGTATAATTTATGGCCGCTCGGATACCACGAAAACTGTAACCCCGCTATTTCTAGGTAATTAAGTTCTCTAATTATTTCACTAACGTCGTATATGCCGGGATCCATGTGGTGCTCCATAACGTTAGATCTATTTGAATTTCTTCCTACGTCGGCCCATTGGACGTTAGTTCTTTCTCTGATGTTGAAAAATCTCAGGGGCATGCTGGCGTTCAACAACTTTATCTTTTTGATACCGTCAGAGTTGTCTATGGGACTATGCAACTGAAACGTTACGTCTGATTTTTTTATTACAAAGGTGTGATTCATTTTATTACTAGTAATTACTATTTTAATTATCCAACTTTTTATTGAATATCGACGCATAAAACCAAGTCTATTTTATCGGTCGACATCTCGCAACCTCTGCAATCTTTTATCTCAAACTCAATCTCGTTAATTACTCCATTTATCAAATGAATGCCATAATTTTCTGTGTAATTATTGGCGACGGCTTGACCGTAATCGTGCGTGTGTAAAAAAGTTGCCGGTATCACTCCCAACAGAGTGCTATTTTCGCCGTTAAAAAAAGTTGTTTTGCGTATTAATTTGTTTACAATAAACATTTACGGCTCCGGGGCTTTCGCCGATTGATGGTTTTACGATTATGGACCTTGTACTGTCGGTTGAAAATAAAACGGTTTCATCCGTTAATCCAACTATTTTAGCAATTTTAGTGAAATCTATAAAACGCAAACGCTCTATCCGTATTTGTAGATAACTGTCATCTAATATATCAAACTTTAACCATCCCAAATTGTAAGAGTTAAAGAAATCAACAAAACTGTGAATGGTATAATATCTAGGAGGCATTAAAATTGGTCTTATACTAGTGGAAATATGTTTTTGCCCATCACGGCCGGGGGCCCAAGTCCCCCAATCGATCGTCGTGTATTTTTTAATATTGAAAAATATCCTAACGCGCACGCTGGCACTCAATAGCTTAATGTTTTTACATCTGACGGCGCAACTATTATCGATCGGCGAGCTTAGTTGGAAAGTTTGATTTCTACTCCTGATGAGAAAAGTGTGTTTCATTTTATTAACGCGTATACGTTTTTAATCGCTAATATCGACGCATAATATCAATTTTATATCATCGATAACGAGCTCTCCACCGTTATAGTCTCTTAATTCAAAAGTCAACTCGTCGATTACGCCGTTTTTTAAAGGAACCCCGGTATTGTCCGTAAAGCTTTTTGTGATTTCTCTAGTATAATCTTGTCTGTACGATAGAGGCGTTGGTATAAAACCTAACAAATTGCTAAAACTGCCGTTATGAAAGTTTTGGTGGGTATTAATCTGATTACAATAAATGTTAATGGCATTGGGATTTTTACCAATCAGTGGCGTTAACGTCTTTTTCCATTCATAGGAGAGGGGGCGTACAATGCCAATATCTCTATAGGAACGATCGTCGCCTATAATCAATCCAGGTTCAAGTAACTGACTAAGCGCTGTAAGAACCATAACGTATCCGGCGTCTGCTTCCATTTTTAAATCACCATTTTTTAAAATAAAAAACCTTAACCAGTCTAGATCATGAGATTTAAACACATCAATTAAACTTTGTAAGGAATAATAGCCAGGTTCAAATATTACATAATTAAAAACGCCGTATTCAAACCCCTTCGCTACCCAGTGAACAGGTAATCGTTGTTCAACATGATAAAACATTGTATACGACATGCTAACGTCCAAAAGCCTAATTTGTTTACGTGAGCAACCAAAACTATTGTCGATCGGCGGGTTTAATTGGAAGGCGTGATTTTTAGTCTCGACAAGAAAAGTGTGTTTCATTTTACTAGTAATGTATACTATTTTTAATTACTAATATCAATTTTTATATTAACAAAAAAAGTGTTTTAGTTTATGATTTATAATAGTATCTAATTATATATTAAAATATGGCCGACAGGTACGATGGATATTATACGCGACCGTGGATTCAAGATAAAAAAGACGAATACATCTTGAAGAACTTTTAAAAAATGGTCGCAAGATCAATATACGATGCAGATAAAAAATCTATTCCGAAACCGCCACCAAAGATTGATTTTGAAATTAATAACCTTAAAATAGTCGTAAACTCTAAGTCGTCGTTTACGTTTAAGTTTACTGATTTAACGCGAGATTATAAAATTGGCGGCTTGGATATGGTAACTGCCGAAGTTGCTGATGAAGCTGTAAAAAGGTGTTCGGGCGACCCGATCAGTTTAATTTTGCCACGTGGTGCGCTACTACAGGATGTGGAGTGGGTGCAGATTTATTGAATTCCGGCAACGTTTACGTTGCGGCTATATTTAGGTTTCATTTATACTTTACAATCAGAAAGATACTGTATAAAATGGTAGTTGCCATACCCGGGGAAAACAATTTTGATAAGCTAAATAATTCGATAGACAAAAGGGCTTTTTTTGACGAGTGTAATTTATTTGGAGTCGATCAAGCTCATTCTTTCAAGCAAACTAGAGACGCGGATACAAAGGGGCTGGGGGCTGCCTATTTTAATGGTAAACCTCTCATCGGTTTTGATTATAATCCAGAGATATTAGAAATACGCAATCGGAAGGGTGATCACGAAGATTTTTCAGACACTACTCTGATGGGCTTTGGGGAAAAAAGATCTACCACCGGCATCGGGTCAACACTATGCGTTTGTGATGAGTAATATTGCGCAAGATGATAAAGTTGCGGATGCGTGGCAAGATTTTATACCTACAAATAGCGTATTTACGAACGTGGGGGTTACAAAAATAAATTCGTCGATAAGAGCTTACGTATACGCTTTGTTAGGCGCCCAAGCCCAAACAAAAACTAGCGCATTATCGAATAGTACCGGGTTAGACGCGCAAACACAATTTAATAACATAGTCGAAGACTTAATAAGCTCGCCGGAAAATCTAGAAACCAGCATAAATCAGTATCAAGACTCTCTACAATATGCTAGAACGCCTTTAAACTTTGTATTAAAGCCTAGGTTGTATCTCATTCCTTCTGACATGGAGTTGAGAGTGGGCGTACACGAGGGTTACAATAATAACATAAAGATTGCCGCCGGAAATGTACAGACTGGGGTTAAACAAACGGCCAAGCGCAGATGAAGATGAGGGCGCGTTTAAACCTCAACCGTTAGGCGTGAGTAGCGAGTATATGTCTTCTCAAATAAATAGCATGGACCCAGGTGAATTTCAGAGTATACCTATACCGCGACCGAACCCAAAACCAAAAATTGCCGCGTACTACGAAGCTAAATCGGAGGCACTAGAATCCAAACCGGTGCCGAGAGTTAATAATATAGAACGTGTAATTAACCCTAAAATTGATCGAGACGAAACGCCATTTGTTGATAAAGTTAAACTAGACGACGTTTTGGCATCCGGCGACCACGAAGAAGAAAAGACTTCACTCATCGTAGGATTTTTAGCTATTGCTGGAATGGGTTATTTGATTTATAAAGTGGTCTACTAAAACGTAAAATGACGTGAAAATGGGGCAACTTGGCTAAGCGCTTAGCCGAGTTGCCCCATTTTCACGTTACGTTTTTAAATTCTCTTTTGCACGTAAACAAATATCAACAGCGCAACGCCGCTAATCATAGCCCATATGTTTTGAGCTAATAGTCCCGTAAACTTGCTTAGCGTATTAAATACCCAACTGGCTATGCCCCCTAATATCGCCGGTAATGAGGCTAACGCTTTAACCCCTAGCTTCTTAAACAAACTTGCCAAGTTTTCTAGTTGACGTTTTATCCAGTCTGTAACGTTATTCGGTTTAGTAGGTTGTGCTGGGGTGACTGGCTCGTCTGGCTCGACCGGCTTGACTGGCTTGACCGGCTCGACTGGCTTGACCGGCTTGACTGGCTTGACGGTAGACCCCGCGACTGCGGTTGCTGCACCTCTTACTCCAGCTACTACGCTAGCTATTAACGTGCTTACCGCTAAAGAAAAAGCGGTTAGAACGCTTACGACCGTGGCGCCCTGTTCCCTGAATAGAGTTTTAATTTTATCCGCCAGAGTCTTATCTACATGCAGCATACGGTCGACCGTAGCTTTAATTCTATTCATCTGGCTCCTCAGCTCTTTAGAATCAGCATCAACTAACTCTCGCCTAGTCGACAAATTTTCGAGTAAATTTCCTAATTCATTTTTAGTTTTAGTAACGTTTTCTTCTTTAGTTTTTAAATCTTCTTTTAATTTTTCAACGTCATTTTTGTAACCTTGCATGTCTTTTATGGAGACGGAAAGTTTGTCCGTTTTTGCGTCGTAATGGGCACGTCCGTCCGATGTTGCAAACTTTTCTTCTACCGATTTTTTTTAATATTTTAATTGAGCAACCTCATCTTTACTGGCCACCAATTCTTTTTGAACGGCATCAACTTTCCATTGTATTTTCGTTAGTTCGAGCGTATTCAATGTTAAGCTCTCTTTTGTAGTTGACATTGTATTAGCCGCATTAGCCAAGTCTCTAACTTTATATTGTTTACCCTCGTACGTAATAAATTCTTCATTCGTAAAATTACCGGGATCTGTTTGCGAAGATTGATTGTCAGTAGCAAAAGAGGTTTCTTCAATCTCATCGTCGTCAATAGTGTCTCTAGCTGGGAAAAAATAATCTTTATCCATCGCCATCTTCCATGCTTCAGACCTAGCTATTAGTTGTTGAGGAGTAGCGCCGTTTACATCGGTTTCTACAATACTCGTTGCTCCGATTACAAATTTAATTTCATCCTCGGAGATACCCAGAGCTCTAGCAAATCCTTCAAAGTCTTTACCCTTATACGCGTCAAATAATGTTTTAACGGTAAGAGGTTCTCCGCCTCGTTCTGTAATGCGATAACTGTTTCCTTTCCACCTGGCATCTATACTTTTGTCTTCATTAACTTCAAAAGATTCGACGATAGATGGGTCGGGAGCGTATCTAGTCGTTTCTATATACTCGTTTATCGCCTCATCTCTAAGAGATACATCTTCAGTTTCTCTTAACGTTACGTCTACCGAGTCTGCGGTTGTATTTAGATCAGACTTTCCCGATTCCATGGGCTGTTGAGCCTTTTTTTGGGTCTTTTTTGGTGGGTCTGGTTCGAGACCTAGTGCTCCTCGAATGAAGGCGGTCTTATGTGCACCTAGAAGAGTACCTTTAGTATATGGCTTTCCACTAGGTTGAGTTAACAGGATGTCTCTTTTTTTCCACGTTACGTACAGTTTACCATCTTTTAACTTAAATTTACTATAGTCGATTATAAGCGGTTTATCTTCACCGGCAATTTTATCGTAAAAATCATCTACTTGTTGTTTTTTTAGTTCTCTAGCATACCTATCAAGAGTCCGCGCAGTGCCGTCGTTCCGTGGTTTCGGTAAGTCGTACCGCCCTTGTTGCCCCGGCGCTAGATCATCAATATCGTCATCGTCATCGTCAGCCAATTCTTCATATTCGTCATCTTGCTCCTCGGCCACTTTTGTGTCTGCCTCTTCCATGCGGTCAAATTCACCGCCTTCAGCCATTCTTATTTGTTAATACAGCTTAAATTTATTAATAACATTTTAAAATCATTTTTTAAACCGAATTCATTACGTTTGGGGGTAATATGCCCTGGGTAGTCAACCAACTCTTTGTAAAGTTACCGGAAGTCACGAGTACAGTTAGCTTAAGAGCGTCCATCAAGTCTACCTTATCTATGTCTACAGATTTCATACTAAACAACTTTTTGCCCAACATTGCGTAGGCGATCGTAATCCCAGACAATACCGCCGAGTGATAAACTGTGTTTGCTATCGTTTTTTCATTCATATTTATTTATAATTAGATGCTATAATATTTAAATCATTTTTTTTATCTTCCATGTCTCGTAATTCCGATCGGTTAGATTCAACGAGGGCATCTCTGACGACTTTTGGTTTAACTTTCTCGTTATAGTAGCTCGCAACATTTTTACTAGCGACTAATTTAAATACATATATAGACGCCCCAACGCCTATTACAGCCGCCAATGCGTACCACTCGTAGTTGTTGCCGCCGCTTTCTTCAGGCGTACTATCGGAGACCTTTAGTTCATTAGCCGCCTCTCTCAACTTGACATTTTGCGCTTTAATAAGTTTGTTGTGCGCGGCGAGCTTCTTGCCGAGTTGTACTCGTTTAGGATCTTTTTGTTTGGTAGCGGTTACCTTTTTGACTGTAGGTTCTGGTTTAACTTCTTCTACGTTACTAGTTTCCTCGACTTGAGTATCTATAGCACTATCCATTTTACTACAACTATATTATAATTTAATTAAAAATCAATTTTCTTCGTCTTTTTCTGATTGCACTTCATTTACAGTTTCAACTACAGCATCATGTTCTGCTTCTACAACTTCAACGTGACTAGTCGTAATTAAAAACGCGGTCAACGGGCCGACCAAGTGTCCGTAATTGAAGTAAACCCCGCTAAGCAATCTGCTCACGCTCGAGTTTACCGCCGGATTCGTCTCTAATTCAACGTGCAGCTTGGTCTCGTCGTCTAAGTTTAATCTTAATTTGCCTATACCAAATTTGGGCAGCGCAAATTTTACAATCTTGGTAAAGGCCGTGATTATCGGCAGCCCGAGCCCTTTTATCATCTCCGACCCAATCTTTTTTTCGTATAATTGTTCGAGTTTAGTCAGCGTCTCGTCGTTCATAGCCTCGACTTCCTTTTGAGAGTAGTCTTTACCGAGATACGATTTAGTTTTGCCCGCGGCGACTACTTCAAGCATTTTGCTCTTCAAATCCGGCTTATCTCTCATTACGCTTTCTAATTTCATTTTAGTTTTAAATATAGACGCTATTTTATTATATAGCTTTTTTACATAATTTAATTCGCCGTTTAACTTGTATAATTGATAAGTAATTGTAGATAGCAACGTCAATACGCCTATCTGGTATACCGAGTTTATTGCGTTACAACTGTCCATGATCTATAATACCAAACGCAGTTAATTACAACGAAAAACGTAATTATTTATAGTACGCTATAAGTTACCGGCGGGTCGGTCTTCAATATCAATTTCGTAAACTTTATGTTCTTCAACTCGTACTCTATCCCTTGTAATTTTTCTTTGGGTACTCCTCTATTTTCTTTCATACACTGATTAAAAGATCCCTCGTCTTTGCAATAAAACATGGCTATCCACTCTGTCTGCTCTCTAAAATCTTTTAGCACGCTGTTGTATTTTTGGGTAAGCAACCAGCAAGAGTGATTGTCGTGTCGCCCGCTCACGGCCAGATTTGATATCTCGCAATTTTCGCAGTCTTTCAGACTCTTGCGGTATTTTAGGTCTTGTCGAGCGCTGCAGTCGTCGATGATAAACAGCGTGTGAAATCCCTTTAAAACGCTTCTGTATGAGCAGAGTGCCTGGTTTAAATTTAATTTTTCCAAGTCGTTTAACACCACGCACTCGTCGCTAGTTATCCACTCGTAGTTGTAGTAGGTCTTGTTTTTATACACGGTCGGACACAGAATTACTACGTATTCAAAGTTGTCTTTATACGCGCCCGACAGAAAATCTAAAATAAACTTTGTCTTGCCAGATTTCGTTCTTCCGCATATCAACGCGCAGTGGGGTTCAGTCGGTAGTTTCATTTTAATATTGAAGACTATTAAATCGACCCTCTCTAATTACTAACTGAGAGTCCATAACCAAATAGATATAACACTTTAATTGGCCGGTCGTCTCGTCGGCCGACGTAAGCTCAATCTGGATACCGCCGCCGTGAGACCCAATGTGCCTGCCGCTTCCGTGAGCCGAGTTGTCGTCGGAAGTTCTGAAATCGAGCCAGAGGGCGTATTTGTCGGTAAGGTACTCGGCCATCGTAATAGGAATCATTTCTACGTATTTCGACACGGCCGACGGCATATGCACCCCAGGGCCGTCTACAAAGTACTTGCAAATCTCGCCAAAGTGTTGATCGCGCCTCAACTCTGGGACGTACAACGCTTCCGGCATTCCCTCGACTTGAACTTTTACTTTAGTCAAGTCCGGGTTGTAACTGTTTTGCGGGTTCTTGTCGGTCAAGTCTTTGAAAATTAAAAACACCCCCTTTAAGCTCTTTACGTTGGTGTTAATGTTGAGAGTCCACGCGTTGTCCGCTTTATTTAGAATCTTTTCGTATTGGCGGTGGACTCTGTCGAAATAAAAAGAAACTCCGCTCTTGTACCTGCTTTTAATTTGAGTAGCTAGTCTAGAATCATTTATTACTTCGTACTGCAATTTCAAGTGAGTAATCTTGTAAGTCGCGGCGTCGTCGGTAGACTTGCAGACTCTAGCGTGATCGTTCCACTTTATGGCAAACGACAGTTTACCCTCTAATCCACTCGGGTAAAACGGGTGATGGTCGGTTAAAATTCCAATGTCTAACGGAATGGCGTAAAACTTGCCGTAAGCGTTCGCCACCGCCACGTCGCCCTTGCTTGTTTTTACCGCGTCGTCGGCTTCCGTCCTGAGTTTAGTTACGTTTTCTTTTTCAATACCAAAAAGGCTCAAATTATTTTGGTGATGAGTCGATATCCAGTGATCTTTATAAGACTGATAGACGTCGTAATCGTCCAAGTTGTAAATCTCGTTGCCGTTCATAGAAATTCGCATCTGCTTTACGATATTGCGAGACACGTTGTTGTAAAGAGTTTTGTTATCGTCCGTATCGCTATTTAATACTATTCTAAATATCAACAATGCCGTCCCCGGAATCAACACGTCGTCGTTGGTCAATTTGGGGAAATCTATATTAAAAGTACTGCCGGCGCTCGCGGTCTCGGCAGACACCTCGGCGCAAATTAACCTTCTCTGGCCTTTAATAGAATTTGGGTTTTTGATTTCTCTGTAAGGATCAATTTTCTCTCCAAAGTGTCTATTCATCTTTATTTTACTATATAATAATGATAATTTTATATTTAAATTTTTACCGCTATGATTAAAATGGCGTCGATAGCGATGATGTTGGGTGGAGCTATATTGAATGCGGTAGCATTCGGGGGATCAAATTTCTTGGTTTCTAAACTCGGGAAAGACGACGAAGAACGTAAACGACACGACTTGGCGTTAGAACAACTTACTACCGCTAAGCAACAATTTGAAAAGAGCCGCTTAAAATATTTGGATTACTTAAACGACCGTCTTAAAAAGGAAGCCCACGCTCGGCGTACTTTTAGCGACGTCGACGAGGCGCTGTATGAGTACAACCAGCTCACCGGCGAAGATAAAAAAATGCCGGTAGGGTTAACTCGCGAGCCGAGATTGTCCGACTTTTACGCCAAGCCATAACACGTAAAAGACGGAGAGGTAATATTCATCGTGGGCGGTCTGGGTTTACTGACATTTTTAGTTTACAAATATATCTAAATTAAATAGACTATGAACGACGAGAAATTTAGCAAGTTGTATTACGGGCCGAGGGGATACTGGAAGGGCGACGGTGCGGTTAAGAATTTAGCTAAAAAAGCAAAGACGAGTGAAGAAGAGTCTAGAAATTGGTTGCGCAAACAAGCAATGTGGCAAATTTATCTACCCCCTCCGACGTATATACCTAGACCTACTTCTTTAAATTCTAGTTACGGCGTACCAAACGTCGTGCATCAGGCCGACCTGTTGTTTTTACCCTACGACAAAATAAAGTCTAAAACTTTCAAATACGCGTTGACGGTAGTAGACGTCGCGAGTAGATATAAAGAAGCCGAGCCTCTAACTTCTAAGACCGCGGATCAAGTTACCGACGCCATCAACAAAATTTATAAGCGATCGCCTTTGACGTGGCCAAAGACTATTAAAGTAGATCCGGGTAGAGAGTTTATGGGCAGTTTTAACGCGCTCATGAATAAAAATGGCGTTATAGTACAACGCGGCATACCCGGATTACATCGAGCCCAGGGTATAGTAGAGAGATTCAACAGGTCATTAGCCGAGGTATTATTCGGCCATCAATACTCGAAAGAAATGCTAGACCCAAAGTCTAGAAATACAGAGTGGGTAAAGAGACTGCCCGACGTAATCAAAGCTATGAATGACGAGGTAACTCGTTTAATCGGTAAGAAGCCTATAGACGCCATTAAATTGAAGCGATTCGAGCAGACGCCCGCAGCACCCGGCGTTAAAGAGACGCCGTTAGAAATTGGTAAAGATTTATTCAGGTACATGTATCAGCCGGGTGAGTCAGAGGGTGGCGAAAAGAGGCGGGCGACAGATCCCATATGGTCTCTTTCAACGTTTACGATCAAAGAGTACACCCGCACGCGCGGTCAACCAATCTTGTATTATTTAAACGACCCCGCTCCAAAGAGGTCTTTTGCGCGACAAGAGCTTCAAGTAGTGCCCGCGGGCACGGAGCTACCACCCGTAGAGTAGTGTCCGGACGCTAGTGTATTTATGCCGTCGTTTAAAAGAAATCTCTTTGTATCCAGAGGCGAAATTGCTAACTTGTTTTGAGTGATTGAGTAAATTTGATGTTTTTCGCTCTTTAAAATGTTTTGTTTTTCGTAAACCAGAGTAGATTTAAATAGAGATTTTTTGTACGAGTCTAGCGTCAGGTTGTCTCTGACCACCGCCCTTTTAATGCATTTTGCCTTTTTGATGACGTCTCGCTCCGTCCGAATGGCGTACAATTTCGGTCTGATGCACACCGCCTCTATAATCTGTTGGCCCGCGACCTCGTCTTTAAATTTGCCTATGACCTTTTTATTAGAATCGTCGTACAGCTCGTGATCTTTCGGATAATTTGAAAAGTCGTACAAGTGCTTATACTTGGCCATGTCGGCGTACACGTCGTCGGTTTTAATTTCCAAGAGAAGGCTGTCGGTGTCTGTGTACACCAGACTCGCGTTATCTTTGTACTTACGCTTCAAATGATTGTAATAAAAGTCGTACATTAACGTTTTCGACGAGTCGAGGATAGTCATTCCGCAGTAGATTGGCTTGTCCAGTACCGTCTTTGTCCTATACATGTTGACCATTGCCAATTTGCAGTCTTCAAAGACGGTAGTAGATTCGTAATTTGGTAACGAGCACATTTTAGAAAGCTTCTTTTCGTCTTCTAATCTGACTATCTCCGAGTTTAGTCGATTACGCACGTTTTCCATCGTCTTTCCAAAGACCGAATTGTTCATCAGCTTAAAAAAGTCTTTTTCAAAATCCGATTTTGATTCCTTGCGCAGCTGAGTGTTTTTGTCGATGTACGACTTCATCCAATCAGTTTGCTTAAACGACAAAATTCTGTGAATCTTGGTCAATCTTAATCCTAGGTTGAGATACAATTTTAGGGTCTGATAGTGAACGACGTATTTAGTTCTATTTTTCAGAGTGCACGTTAATTTGTCCACGTCGGGCGGTGACAAGTCGTTTTTCTCGATTAGTCGTCGTTGGTAATCTGAAAACCACTCTTGAGACACGTTCAAGTTTTCCGGAGCTAGAGGATAGTCGTTGTGCTCGTCGTGTAATTCTTTTGGATATTCCAAGTCCACTTCCAAAATGTATCCCCTCTCGGATTGAGCTTCCAATATCTTTAGTACGTCTTCCGTAAAGAATTTAATCTTTCTGTCGGTAAGCCATTTAAAGTCGCCGACTGGCAGCGGTTGAGACATGGCCCACCCGTACAGGTTATTGGCGTCCAAATATTGTATGAACGTGCTCGGTTTTGTTTGGTCGTAATCTTGCAAGTACTTGTTGTTTGCTCTTACGTATCTCTTGGAGCCGACGCTAGAAATTCCGCCCCTTATCCCGCGCTCTACAAAAAGATACATGTCGTAATCCGTCAGTAATTCTAGTTGAGCCTTTGAATGTTTGAGCAACGCGTCCCAGCTGAGGCCCGGCGATGTAAAGTAATTGGCCGGGTCTAACCCGTAGTGCTCTAGGCAAGTCTGTCTAAAGTTTTGGAAAATGTCCGCCAACAACAACGTGTCGGTCTATACGTACAGGTCGTGATATTCTCCCATATTAGAGATTTCAAATTCTCGCCAAGCTCTTTGAGCGTGCAAATAGTCCTCGTCGGATACGTTACCGTTGTTTAACTTGCTATAGAATTTTGATTTGGGCGGTAATTTAGTCTCTTTAAATTTGTCGAAAGAGTCCATGTACTCGTAAGGATAAACGCCCTTTTTCAAGATCAACTTGAATTTTTCTTCGTCTTGAGTCAGAGTTTTGAGCAAGTTAAATTGCTCGCTGGGGCATATCTTACTCAGCTTATCTAGAGAGCTAGCTAAAAAGTGAAACGAGTCGACAAATCTCAGTTGACCTAGAGAAAAAGAAATGTATTTTTCGGATGTCTTTGGTATGCAAAAAATGTCTCCGCTAAATTCAGAAATTCCCTGCATGATCAAGTGCGCGTCGTAATTTTCCAAATTATGAAAAAAGACTGGGATTTTATTTATTTTTGGTTTGATGGATAGTTTCAGATTACAAGCGTTGTGAGCCGCGCCCCTAAAGTTGCCGGTTATATGACAGTGGTCTCTCACCTTTGAGAAAGACTGAGTTTCCTTTTGGCAATTTTCGCACCAGTATACATCTTTACCATTCCGTTTTATTTTCTTTGACTTTGGTAACTCGCACGTGCACTTTGATTGATCTATTTGCCTGATTGGGTACTCGCAAATCCAACAATTTTTTGACTCGTTAAATTTAGCCTCGTCTTCTTTCGTGTAAATCATGTCTTGAGCATTTTCCTTTTCAAAAAGTTTGTTTATGACAGATTCCTCTCTCTGTAAGTTTTCTAGCAGATGTCCAACCGCGTTTTCGCCCCTATAATATTTTTTACTGAGTAGGTGCCCGTCGTGTCTGACTACTACGTAAGACCACCCGCACGCAACGTGCTTTTGAGTTTTTATTGTTGCGTTACCCGCTTTTTCTTCGTGAGGCACGATGAGCGATTCAAAGTCTGCGTAAATTACAAACGGAGTCGGCATTTTATGCTGGGTGTTTTTAAATTTGATGACGTCTCGTCTACGATTATATCTATCTAGTTCAGTAGACGGCATGATTATTCTGCTAGCCTTTTGTTTAACGCCGCGGCAATCAATCGTATGCTTGTCTAATATAATCTGACTACTAAAATGCTGCAGACAGCGAGGGCAAACGGGCTTCTTTTGTTTATGTTTTGTCTCGCTAAATAGTAGTTTATTTAGATTTTTGATCCAGCAGTAATGATTTTTATCGCCGTCTGAGTATAGCATGAGGTTAATGACCTCACCCGACTCGCTTTGCGTAATGTATAGCGGGTATATGCCATTCTTTTCGTCGTAACCAAACACGTTAATATTTAGATCGTTTTGTTTTTCAATCTTGTATATTTGACTTATCGGAGTCGGAAAAGTTATGCCTCTAAAATTTAGTCCGTCGTCTTCTTTATAAATTGACGTGAGATTTAGATTAACTCTGCATTTTAACTTCTTGGTAACGTCATCTAAAAACTTGTCTTTAAATTTCCCTACTCTTAACGTCCATCTGATACACCTATCGTCATCGTTTTTTACGTTAACGACTGCCTTTTTATTTTTTATGTAGTCTGGTAATTCTATGTAAGAGCTGCCCCTGATTGGTTTGTATTCCGTAAAGTTTATGTACAGAGTGTTTAGCTTAAACACGGACCACCCGCTCTTTTCAGTTTGAAATTCTTCTAGTTTCGCCTTTAGATTTTCTATATTACTATTTAACACTGGGTTAATGTCGCCGTTGTTTAAAACCAGTTCATTTCTCGTGCGGAATGTGATTTCTTTTTCTTCAATTTCCCCCTGCGAGTTTAATTTTCTTAGAGTTACGCGTAATCCCAACTGAAAATTGTAATTTGGTTTGGTCCGTATCATTTCAAGCATTTTACCGGAAATTTTATTTCTGTTGTATTTGAAGAAATTGACGTAATCTAAATTCTCGCGACCAATTTTTATTTCGTAATTTTGAATTACGTTGGCAAAGCGTTGATGCACTATCCCCCCAAAATCTATTGGCTTTATGACCCCGCTGTATATAGGCCGCCAATAATTTCTTATCGACTCTAAGTAATCGCCCTTTGTATACTTGTTATTTTTACCCGTGGCTTCAACCTTATTCATGTTATACTTGCCGATTAGCGATAGCAGACTCTGTTTAGTTTGGCCTCTAATATTTTTAAATTCATCAGCATATCGCTTAACCGTTTTAATTAGTTGTCTTCTCGTTCCAATTTTCTCACCGACGCCAATAACAGCCGGCAAATTTTCGTCGCTAATAAACTTGGCGAGTCGTTTTTTGTTCCATCCAGAATATCCCGTCGGCTTGTGACCAGTTGCCATATTTATATATAGTAATTATAATTTTAAATAAAAGTTTTTTAAAAATGTCATTTTTTTTGACATGATTAGTGTGGGAAAAGGAGGGTGATGCGAGTCGATTTAGTGGCTTGTGTCAGGAGCCCCCTTTTACATACTACTTGTCGTAACCCCGTCCTGCGACGTTTGCGACAGGAGCTTAAGGAAAAATTCCAAATTTGTATTAGGTCCCAGTGGGTGTTCGTACATGGTAATTTTTGGTATGAATTCCGTTTACTGGTCGCCACTAAGACGCCGTGAGTTAAGTCTATGAAACAGGGCAGAAAAAGTTGACGTATTTTCAAGGAAGTTGAATGTTTTTCACTCCTAAAATCACTTCCTTTAAAATGTTTAAGTTTTGGTGGTTTCGAAGTCATTTTAAGGAGAATAAGGGGCGACCAGTAAACATAATTCATTAAAATTTTCCCCTCGTCTCCTCTTGGCTGTCAAGGCAACATGTGTTGATGACTTTCATAAGGAGCGTCACTCTCCAAGTTGGCTGTCACACATGCGAAATGCTGCACCTTCTGTGGAAGATTAACACCTCCTGTACATGAAAAACAAAACAAAAAAGACTGCAAAAAGCTGTGCAACTATCTGCAATAATTAGATGAAAGTACAGTAATTGTACAAAATGTATTTGTAATGGTTGCGCAAGTTACAATTTTCATAATTAGCTGATGGACACCACCTTGATTTATGGTCAGTGATCCATCTTTGGGATCAAATTCGAAACTTAAAAAAAACTGGGGTAAACAAATGTTTAACAAAATTTAGAATCGTTACCACTCTTTAAACATTGTTTTAAATGTTTGTAAGACTTGACTTCAATTACAATACCTTCAATAGACATGTATTTTCTTTATTGCATGGTCCCAAGTGCAGGTATGAAAGTAAAACCTCTCCAAAATATTTGTTCCGGTACATATTAACTGCATGCAGGTCATATTTAACATGCTTCTTTTACTGTCTGCACTTTATCATGCCATGTACATACAGTATTGTAACGTACATCATGCAAAAAAAAAACATGTAGGCCTAGGCCTAGTACTAGCTCGCCTCATCCCACGAATGACGGCGTGTGATGAGATTACAATATATTTTTGGCCCATAATTTCTCACAATCACCTTGCCTACCACGCAGCTTATTATTTATAGGCCTACTTGGCCGAGGCAACTTACCAAATACATGTACATGTACCATGTGTACACTGTATGACCAGCTCAGGCTCGCTTGTGCCGATACCGGTGGGAAAACAATTTACAGACAGCTCGCCGGAGAGTCGCCCCCATGGAGGAAATGGCTGTTTTTGTTCCTCTAGTCTAGTTCTCGATTACCCCTCGAACTACGGGATATGTATATCCCCCATACTTCTCTGGGTAGTTCTCACCTCGGTCACAAATCTTGGCAAAAATATAATTTTGATCGATAAAGAATTGGGCATGTAACTACAGCGCGGCGAAACCAGAACGCAACACGAAGACGCCTGGGTGCCATACATAACATTACACACGTCATTGGTATGCGCTCGGTACGCTTGGAATGTGCATGGAATTTTCAGGGAACCGTGCACGTGACCCTGCCGAAGCATACAAGACCGTATTTCAGAAGGTGGAAGTGTGAATGTCGCCCTCTATCGGTAGTGGGTAGCGCGTAGGCGGGGCGTGGAAGGGGGGGGGGGGACCAAAATACGGTCTTGTGACAAGACTACCGGCAGGGTGGATACACTATGAGCAATAACATGTACATGTTCATTGTAACCCCATTGTTAGTAACAGTGGTGTGTGCCCAATTTCCATTGTTAGATGTTCATAGTGATATGTGCGCTATATAAGAATCCACCATTATCACTATTATTATTTGCGCAAACACTGCTATGAAAGGGTCATTTTAAGACTTTTTTTTATTTTGACGCTAGAGGGCGCCCTTTTATGGAATGACGTAGAAACTTACATTTTTGGAAACCCTATTTACCTTAAACACTGACACTACCAACCGCATCTCGGCAGCTTTCACCACTTTTACAAAATAGGTTCATTTAAATGCACTTCCGGTTTCTACCGAAAGTGAGCAAGGTCACAGGTCATGGCGATATTTTTTGGATACCCCACCCTAGTCGAACTCAAACACCTTTGACCCCATCCAAATACCTCTTACCAGTTTCAAATGGCAAGGCAAAGTATGTTTGACCAATAGGGAATGAGGTCAAATGTCGAGGCATGTGGGCATCTGAAAGACCTTTATTAATGATCGTATATGCCGAAAGAATCAAGATCGTACGTCAAACGGTTCATTTTTTATGAATTTTTAAATATTGTGACGAACACCAAACAAACAAGACACCTATATAACAATTCTCTTGCTTGAGTTTTTATTATAAATAATTAAAGAACTGAGGAGGAGCTGAATAGTTAACTTAAAAAGAATCAGTCACCCAAATAAGAATTTAAAATATCTTAACTAAACAAGCTACATAACTAAGAATAAAAGTGAACATACCAGGCCAAAGTGCAGCACCAGCCAGGGCCCTCTGGCTGGGACAACACAATGACCCAGGAACAAAAAGAAACATACCAGGCCACCATGCAGCCCCAGCCAGGGATCCACTGACTAGGACTACACAATGGCCCATTGAACAAAAGAAACACTAACACTGCTGTGTGGAATTTAAAGATTGTTACATTGCTCTCCCCCAAAAGAAAAGGCACGTCTCTGTGCCAATAAATAATTATTTTAATAAATAAACGTTTATAATTAATCAACTTTAAACAAATTAATTACACCTCACTTTTTGCTTTCAGTATAGATATGGGCACCGGAATGAATAACTTCACTTTAATTTTGTGTGCATTTGCTTTAAGCGAACTTTATTATAAATGGTCTGCAGCCCAAATAATCTAGTTCACCACTTCATTTCTTAACAAAATTATTCTTTAAGTTACAAAATCTCCTGTCCTCATCCAAGTCGGGGGTTGTCTATACCGCGCTGTTCTGTGGCAGTAGTCTGGTTCCTCCTCCTGCTGCGCTGTCGATGCCCATACCCTAACATCAGGAGCCGGATCCGTTCTCGCGTATGGTGAATTGAGCATGGCGTCCTCCCCAGCCGCTGAATACGCTTCTCTAGGGTAGTCGCTCTCATGCTCCATCTCCCAGCTGTCGGAAACCTCTCCTGTAGTGTCCAGTCCATCTGCTTGATGTTCTTGATCAGTACTGTCTTCCTCTGGAACTCCGCTGTAAGTACTCTGAGACACAGAACTTTGTACACAAGGTTTTAATCTGTCAAAATGCACTATTTTTCTTTGACCCGTTTGCAAATTCTTGACTCTATAAATTGCATCTGATATGCATTTCAAAACTTGAAAAGGACCTCTCCAGTGAGATTGTAACTTAGGACTTAGCCCCAGTTTCCTTACATAAGTATACAGCCAGACCTTATCACCTGGAGCGTATGGCTTACCTTGTACCTTTTGATCATACAATCTTTTTTGACGTTTTTGTTCTTGTTGAGTTTTGCTTCGAACTATACATGAAATGCATCTTGCATACGGTGATAAAGTCTGGAGGCGTACTCATTTTCGTTCTGATACTCAATATGTTCTGGATTAGTGACTAACAAATACAATGGTAATGACAACTCTCTACCAAACATCATTCGATTTGGTGTTACCCCAGTTGTTTCCTGTACACTAGCTCGATAGGCCATCATTGCATAAGGAAGATGTTCATCCCAGTCGGACTGATCTTCTTTGACATACATACTCAATATTGCTTGAATAGTACGGTTCATTCTCCCCGCTAGACCGTCCGACTGGGGGTGATAAGGAGTAGTACGGGTTTTATGTATTCCCAACAATTGACACATTGAATAAAATACATGGCTTTCAAAATTGATCCGAGTGGATACTGTCAAGTACACCAAATCGACATATGAATTGCTCGACCAATACTCTAGCAACAGTTTGTGCTTCTTGATTACGTAGAGCATAAGCTTCAGACCACTTGGTAAAGTAATCAATTACCACTAAAATATATTTATTACCTCGTCTTGAACGAGGCAGTAGTCCAAAAATATCAATACCAATCTTTTGCAAAGGAACACCAATGTAAGATGGCTGGAGAGCTGCCCTTAACTTTGGTGATGGAGATTTCCTTCTTGCACAGTGTGCACACTGTCTCACCCAAGAATGAATCTCATTCCTGTAACCTATCTAATAATAAGAACGTTGAATTTTTTTGAACGTTTTAGTTATGCCAAAGTGGCCAGCAGTTCTAGCACTATGACCCTGAATGAAGACATCGTTAGTCTTTGCTTGTGGCACCACAAGCTGCAGGAATGTTGACGAATTAGAATGATATTTCCTGTACAACAACCCATTTCTTATCTCTAACTGTTCCCACTGGAACCAATAGCCCTTTGTTATTCGACCATAAGGCAAATTTCAGCTCTTAAAGGTCGAATAGGACTGTTTTCCTTCCATTTAATAATCGGACCTAAGGAAGGATCACTGTGTTGTTAATCTCTAAATTCGTCATCATTCCCACCTGACAGCTGTGTTGCGCCACAAACGATGTCTTCATCCACCACAGATGGAGAACGTGATAAACCATCTGCATTCCGATGTTGGTGGCCTGGTCTGTAACAAATATCAAAATCAAAAGAACTTAAAGTTTCCAACCATCTTGCTAGTTGTCCCTCTACATTTTTAAAGTTCTACAACCATCTCAGAGACGCATGATCTGTTCGCAATGTAAATCGCTTCCCATATAAAGAGTGTCTAAAATACTTGACAAAATATACAACAGCTAACAATTCTTTTCTTGTTACACTGTTCAGTAGTTCTTTTCAGCTTTGGTCAATTTTCTACTTGCATAACCAATCACTTTCTCCTGACCACCCTGAACTTGAGAAAGGACAGCACCAATTCCGTCACCACTTGCATCAGTATCAAGCAGGAATGGTAAGGAGAAGTCTGGATATGTAAGAATTGGAGCAGATGTTAACTTGTTTTTTAACAACTGAAATGCCATTTCACACTCTGGTGACCACTTAAATTTAACATCTTTTTGGGTCAGTCTACTTAAAGGTGCCGAGATACTGGCGAAGTTCTGAATAAATCGTCTGTAGTATGACGAAAACCCCAAGAAACTCCGAACATCTTTAACATTTTCTGGAGTTGGCCAATATCTAACCTTGGCTGTTTTTTCCGGATCTGTTGCGATACCCGCTTGCGACACAACATGTCCCAAATAAGTAACCTCCTGCTGAAACAGGTGACATTTTTTTGGTTTTAATTTCAACCCTGCTTCGTGCAAACGGTCAAGAACTTCACTCAGTTGCTCTGAATGCTCTTGAAAAGTTGGAGCAAAAAGCAGAATATCATCTAGATATACCAAACAGGTTTTCCAATGTAAACCTCTGAGGACTATTTCCATTAGCCGCTCAAAAGTACTTGGCGCATTACACAGCCCGAAAGGCATAACATTAAATTGATACAACCCAGTACCCGAGGTAAAAGCAGTTTTAGGTTTGTCAATGGGATCGACTTCCACTTGCCAATAGCCACTTGCTAGATCTAGTGATGAAAACCAACAAGATCCAGCAAGGGCATCTAAACTGTCGTCAATGCGTGGCAAGGGATAAGCATCTTTTCTGGTCACAAAATTAAGTTTCCTGTAGTCCACACAAAAACGGGTAGAACCGTCTTTTTTCTTTACTAAAACTATTGGACTACTCCAAGAACTATTGGACGCCGAAATAACTTCAGCATCCAACATTTCTTGTATTTGTTTTTCTGCTTCTTGTCTCTGATGGTATGCCATGCGACGTGAAGGTTGCTTAATCGGTCGAGAGTCACCAGTATTAATCTCATGATACGCTAATTTAGTTTTTCCTAGTTCTCCAGTTTGTGCAAAAACATCACTGTGTTCATGTAACATATTTCTAACCTTGGTTTTCTGCTCCTCATCAAGATTTAATGAACTTCTGTCAACTAAATCCTGAAGAGGCTGGCTAAAAACGTCCTCATCAGCTTGTGGTGTATCATGCGTTTGTACTGGTTCAACCGGTTGTAACAATGCAATTGAACTTCCCTTATGCAATTCAATGTCTTCAGTTTTTACATTCATGACTCTTATTGGAATTTGTTTCCGTGAGGCAGCGACTAGAATTCTACCCACTACTATGCCGCTATCTTGACCCATAAAACGATTACTAGGTTCAATCATACCATGAGTCATTGATGTTCGACAGTGCATAAACCCTGAAACTACTACCTCCTGTTGCGCAGGTATTACGACCGTCTCTGCCACAGAAATACGACAACAGGTCAAGTTAGTAGTTTCCAGAGTGAGTGGAATTTTGTTAAAGCCCGCCCTCAGTTGTCGTTTGGGTATATCCAAAACCCCCTCAATTTTCTCTAGAAAGTCCAAGCCCAAGATACCGGCATAGGTTGTAGGTGCAATCAATACTGTATGTACTCTATTGACCTTACCTAGATTCAAATTAACAGTCACTGCCCCGTCTACCTGTAATGCACTACCTTCAGCAGCTACTAAGGGATGAACAAAAGGTTGTAAATTTTGTCGGATTTCCCTAGGCAATAATTCAAAAGAATACGGATGCATAACAGTTACAGCAGAACCAGTATCGACTAAGAATTTTAAATCGACACCACTGACTTTCACATTGACAAAGCAGACTGTTGACTGGGCCCCACTTACTGTTGACTGGGCATTGGCCCCATGCTCAGCCGACTCATGTTTTCCTGCTGTGTATTAGGACCTGCAATGTTATTTCTACCAAACAATGGTACATTAGGACAGTTTACTTTTCTATGTCCAGGCTGATGACATGTCCAACAAACAAACTGATTCAAATTGATTTTGAAAACGGCCTGCAACTCGTCAATTTGTTTTTCCAGGTGCTTAATCTTTTCTTTCAGTTCATTTTGCCTGTCATATTTTTCTGTAACACCGGTTGGTTTGGTTGCGGCTACAACTCTAGGCTAGGTTTCCTTATCAAACTCAAGATGGAGGAAAGTTTCCTCCTCTGTTGCCATATTAACGGCTTCACTCAATGTTTTAGGTTTACGTCTCCCGACTTGAATACGAATGTCAGGAGAATGCAAAGCATCCAAAAAACAATCTCTGCCAAGTTCATCTCGAACATCAACTGACATATTAGGGTATGCTTTGCCAACCAGTCGTCTAATATCACTTTTTGCGAAGTCTTGCCTTGAGTGTAGCCTTATACATTTCCTGACCCATTGGGCTAAACTGTTCTTGTAATGCACTAACAAGCTCAGCGTAATTACGCTTCTTTTCATCAGGTAAGTCAGTGTAAAGTTGCAGAGCAGGTCCTTTAAGTTTCACAGCAAGAAACCGAGTCTTTTGCTTTTCTGCCCAAGAATTAATTTCAGCACACAGTTCAAAGTGAGTTAACCAATCTTCTAACGGAATTCTACCATCAAAATCATCAGGTAAAACGACAGATTTTTCCACTGAACTAGACAATTTTGATCGAGTTTTTCCGGTGCCCATAACTGATTGTGTTTCATCTGAAACTAATGGTGTATCAACACTAAAATGAACACTGCGTGCTGGATGTGTACGTTTTTGCCGCGATCTCGGCTGTTCGTCACTGGGGCTGGATTCATGACTGGGCTGGTGAAAATCATAAGGCCCCAGTAACGGAACAGTTGCCCGGATATCAAACAATCTTGCATCCAGCTCCTCCTCTAATAACATAAGTGTTCAATTAATCTGTTCATTAAGTTCTCCACGCCTCGTTTCGTGGTTTGTTGCCATAATCGGCCCGGCCGAAACCCTGCCGACTACGCCAAAATGTGACGAACACCAAACAAATAAGACACCTATATAACAATTCTCTTGCTTGAGGTTTTATTATAAATAATTAAAGAACTGAGGAGGAGCTGAATAGTTAACAAATATTTACAAAATAGGGTACTCACATCCACAGCAGTGTTTTAACTAAGAAAAATAAGCAACTTAAGAAACCAATGCTATGCCCAGTCATAAAATCAACTGAACTAAGAAAACTCTGAGACTTATATAGTTAACTTAAAAAGAATCAGTCACCCAAATAAGAATTTAACATATCTTAACTAAACAAGCAACATAACTAAGAATAAAAGTGAACATACCAGGCCAAAGTGCAGCACCAGCCAGGGATCCACTGACTAGGACTACACAATGGCCCATTGAACAAAAGAAACACTAACACTGCTGTGTGGAATTTAAAGATTGTTACATTATGGAAACATTAAATTTCATGCCCCTTTAAACTTACACCTGATGACGTCATGATGACGCCATTGTTGGGTGCACACCTCTTCTACTGTGTCTTTGATGTGACCAAGTTTGCTTAAGAACAACCTCAAGTTTGGGAACAACCTCAAAAATTGCCGACAACGCCCATGCGTTATGTCAATGGGGGGAAATCAGAAGAAGAAATAAACGGAAAAGCCATACATTAACGACCTTTGCTAGTGATCGTATATGGGAAGGAATCAATGTTGTAGCTCGCATTTGTTAATATTTCATATTTATAATATTTGTATCACCTTTAATCTGACACGTGATGACGTCATTATGAGATCATCAGTTAAATACCTTTGTTAATTACCGTATATGGCGCAGGAATCACGATCATAGGTGAATCGGCTGATTTGTTACGAATGTTTGAATATGGAAAACATTAAATTGTATGCTCATTTAATCTTATACCTGATGATGAACAGTTTTTGAGTTGTGTCAGTTTGCCTGAGTGTACTGCTATACAGATCTGCCACTTCCAAGTGTTTGATGAACTGTGAGATACCAAGTCATGGCGCAGGTAAAAACTTTTGATTATTTAATTAGGTCCTTGAGGAGTATCATAACATGTAGGTTCAGGATTTATACTAAGAGAGTATTGAGCCAAATTTCATATAAAACAAAATAACATGTACATTTAATGGAAATAGTACAGAAGCCTTCATCGATTCAGAAAATATGTTTAGATTTGAAAATATGGCAATTTTCAGTTTTTGCACATTTAAAAACATCGATTAGGCTTAAGTTCCTGTAAAATTAGTACTATTTGTCATAATGTCACATGCAGTTATAAATTAAATATTTAAAAAGTTTATCCTGAAAACTAAGTTAAGGGAGGCAAGTTTTATTTCCCTTTGCGAATTCTAAACTGTTCATTGTTAGTTTGTTTTGTTCACATTTGGGATGGAAATCCGATGTTTACTCGAAAAACTGATATACATATATTAGTCATCAAAGGCAGAAATCAGAGCACATAATTTATTAAGATTGAAAAGAGTTTGGCCAAGAAGGAACAATTTCGTAATTAGATTTGTTGAAGATGGTTCAATAAAATCCTGACAATAACTATATTAAGCTTTGCACCTTACTATTAACCTAAAAGGAAGAAAACAAACATTGTAATGAATGCTTCACGGCAAAACTACGACATTCCCTCAATAACATATGTAGTGATATCAGTGCTACGGTGTCGTAAGCTGATGAGGGGGGTCGGTCCTCAAGTTTATTTGGGACAAGTACTGCCGTAAGGAGGTCTCACACAGCGTTGATTTCACGTTGATTGTCAATTTATTGGTCCATTCACAGAAAATACAGTAATCACTATACAATCAGGAAGTCAATCATCGGCGATCAATAATCAAAACAATGAATGTTAGGCTGGACTCGAACTTAGGCTGTCACACGTACATCCAAAGTATGAGGTGTTACACAACCAAGGGCGCAGACCTCAGATCAAGAATGTCAACACGGTATGAATTTATACGTGTATTGGTTCAAGAAGATTTCCAGATGTGATTCAAAAGATCCCTGATTCAAATGATTCATAGCTTCGAAAGATCCACGGCCTGGATAAGATCCCTGGGCGCAGTGTCTGCAATAAAAATAATACATGCAAAATGACATGAGTGGCTGTGTGAGTCGCACATAATCAAAGTTGTTTCCACGGTCATGATACACGACCCATATTAGCGAGTGCTAAAATACACACGGTCTACAAGTTTTGGTCCATGCATGACAACGATGTCAACACTCAAAAGTTGCCAAAGTTTCTGCACTTCTAATACAAAATACACAAAGTGACACTCACCACAGGTCCTGGGAGACTAACCCAAATAAATTACAGCTGGGTCATTTTAATGTCTTCTTGCCAAAGTGGCAAAAAAAGTGGAGCAAAATGACAAACTGTCGACAGACAAGCTGTCTCTTCCGATCGTCTGTGCAAGGCATCCCGGACCACATAACGCACTACATGTCACAGAAACACAGCCACACATGTAAACAAGATCACTGCGCCCTCGCAATAACCATTCTTAAAATGTGGATACAGTTACACTTTTACAAAGATCACACCCGAAATTAAATTAAGCCTTCCCAAGTGTGAGTACTTTATACATTTAACAATTGTTTGAAATTGTAACTGGTGTCATGGGCATAAACCGGCACTATTTTGTCTCCACGTAAGGAATTCACTACACATGACCAGTCGCGGGAACTTACTAACTTTATGCAAATTGGCCAGTGAAAACAATGTTGTGGTTACTGGGGCTACATGATGTACATAAAGGGCCAGTGAAAATAATTATGTTACTGGGGCTAGGAAAGTGCACATCTCCACAGTTTCCCTGCTTAAAGACCACGCGTCCCGAGTGGTCCCTACTTGACACAAGGATGCAAGCATAAAGCTAAGTTTCAATGCTATAAACCCGATGAAATAAAACTTGCATCATCGATACAAACTTACAACTTCATAAACAACAAGAATAAACATTTACACAAATTTGTCAAAACTTCTACTTTACACAGTTTCAACTGTTGCTCAACTATTTTATAACAAACATTGCAACAGGCCGGTGACAATCCACAGATACCTGTCAGTGCAAGCCTAAGGGATATATCGAAAAATCATCTCTCTCAGTCACATGCGATATTTTGCCATACCCTCACCATTCAAGTGGCACCCATCCCAGCAAATGTACTTGGGGTAATTGATCCGTCGCTGGGTATACTGAAGGACTCCTGGGTTATCCCGAAGTTCCCGAGACATCAGGGCATTCACCCTTTTAACCCGATGGTTGAATGTGGCAACATTAACCTGCCTGGGTCGCGAAATTTTAGTGCGTTGAACGACAGAGAGCAAAATGATCTTTGTAGGATTGATTCCCTGATCCTTAAGCATGTGTATAAACCTGAACGTTTTATTCACCAAAACAGCTGGGGTAATGTCTTCGTCACATAGATCATTGGTGCCCATGTCAACGACTAGAATGTCTATGGGCTTTTCTTTCATACCCTCAAAATAACGGCTAATATCTGAAAATACCCTCGAGTAGCTGAGTCCTGGGTGGCCTTCTGCGGAAACAGTGCATGCTTCCTGCACACCAAGGAAACTGCTAACGGATTGGCGACCTCTTTGCGCTTCTCTCAAAAATCGAGCAATGAATGATTGTCCAAACAAAAATACACGTGGTCGTTCAGACATGTTAATGCAGAAAGCAGTAAATAGGCTAACCCTCAGGACCTGCAACAGGGGCAAATATATACAAGAACCTTAACGAGCTTCGCTTCGCTCAATTAAACACAACTAAATCAATCAAACTTAGGGAAGTATATTTTTTAATAAAATACTCCACACTATCCAGTGGATTACAATCCATGTACGTTAGACGCTGGAAGTACCGGTAAACGGCTGAAAAGTATGACAAACAGTAAGCCGTCAATAGGTGATAAACATCATATCCCACTCCAATAATAATGAAGCAGGCATCCCATGACGAATCAATGTTATCATACTATGTTATTCCATTCGGCCACTGCCCAGTGGTGTTCCGTTTTCGTATTCGAACCGACCGCCGTACAGACGGCACGGAATGAGCGGCGCTAGGCTGACCCTCAGTTTTGTCTACTTCTGGAGTGGGTTTCGGAGTTAATTGGTGGTTTCACGACTGGTGGTGTTGCAACCAACACTTCCTCGTCCGAACTTTCCGAATCCGTCACAAACTCTGTCTCAGAGGACTCGACACTCGGAAGACCCTGAAATGGTGTTTTGGGGGCACAGAGCTCACCCCTTGGGTCAACAATGAGCATCGTTCTGTTCAACCATTTCTGGATGCCACCAGCGCACGGCCTTACTGCGTACACGTCCCCTTGAGGGTTATGGGCAACCACAACATACGGCTCACTTCCAAAGTGATCACTGAGCTTGTGACGTTCCGTAAAGTGACACCTTCTAAGTAGCACTCGGGCACCTACTGGTATGGGAGCTGCACTAGCGCGCTTGTCGTGCTGCCGCTTGTTCCTCTCCGCAGCCTTGGAAAGGCGATCCCTAGCAACAGCGTGGCTCTTCTTAATAAACTCTGACTGTTGTTTGATCGAATTCTCATCCCAGGTTCCCCGAGTGTTGCTGAGAAGGTGGTCCAGGGGAATGGATGGTTCCAGGCCAAACATTAATGAAAAGGGGGTGTAACCGGTGATGCTGTGAGGTGTGCTATTGTACATGAATACGACATGTGGGAGTATCCTCGGCCAGTTTCTACGATCTTTGGCCTCAATGGACCTGATAAGGCCACATAGTGTGCGATTCATGCGTTCAGTTTGGCCATTCCCTTGCGGGTGGTAGGGTGTAGTTCTTGTTTTTTTTAATCCCATAAAGGTCACACAGCTCCCGAACAAGGCGGCTTTCAAAATTCTTGCCTTGATCCGAATGGATCCTTGAAGGAACGCCGTAATGCACAAACTATTGATCGTGCAGGACCTGAGCCACTGTTCCCGCAGTTTGGTCTCTACAAGGGACTGCTTGGGAAAATTTTGTGAAGATATCTGTCAGGACGAGAACATCCTCAATGTTCCCATGGCCTTTGTATAGCTTTAGAAATTCAATGGTCAAGCACTCCAAGGGCCTGAATGCCAGGAGATGCCTCATTGGGGGCGAACAACAGGTGTAGGAGCCTTCGATACAGTACAGTTGAAGCACTGTCGAATGTGTTCTTTTACATGAAGGTTCATGCCGGGCCAATAACATCGCTCTTTGATCAATGCCAAAGTTCTACCTACACCCTGATGGCCCCACTGATCGTGGGCAGCCTTTATAATGTCACTTTGTAACTGTTTGGGAACAAGCAATTGGAGGACTTGTCCTGGACCAGGATCACCCACAGTCCTATACAACACGCCGTTTCGTTCAACAAGTCGAGGCCACTGCTTCAACCATGCCTTCGCACCCTGTCCACCTGGACACAGATTGGTACCACCTTCCCCTGGGTCCCAGCGGCAGTCCCAAAGTTGCCAAAGCCCGCCCAATGCTTCATCTTCCTTCTGGATAAAAGCCAGATCCGGAAATGAGTACGAGGGCAGCACTGAAGAGGGGACAATCGGTGCACCTTCAGCTTCAGATACCTTCCCTACGGACACCACTTCTGGCACTGCAACACGGTGTAAGTCAGACAACAGGGGAGTACTCTGCGCGAGAGCCTGTAACTCATCACCTGTCTCTGGTTCCATCTGACTTGGAGGGTTACGACTAAGGGCATCAGCACATTTATTTGAACGACCCGACCGATACCTAATTTCCAAATCGAAAGCAGCCAATTGGGCGACCCATCGCTGCTCTGTGGCTCCCAGTTTGGCGGTCTGGAGGTGGGCGAGAGGGTTGTTGTCAGTCCACACAACAGTGTGTCTACCCAAAAGATATTCTCTGAACTTCTCAGACACTGCCCACTTCAGGGCCAACAGTTCTAACTTGAAGCTAGACAAATCCGAATAACCCCTCTCGGCCCCCCTCAGACCACGACTGGCATAAGCCACAGGGTGTAGCTCGCCATTGCTGTTATATTGGGACACACTTTGACCAAATTCCCGTCACAATCTGGGGTGCGCAATATGTACAGTTTGGAGCATGCAAAATTTGAAGTTCGTTGGAAAATTCCTTGATTTCCAAATTTGCCGGCATTTGGGACACACTTTGACCAAATTCCCGTCACAATCTGGGGTGAGTCAACGGCCGTCCCAAGGTACACCAGCGCAGCGCAGGGTGTCCTAACAGCCACGGTTAGGGGAGTAGCCACGTAGCCGAGCTCCGTTTTCCCTACATCCTTAAATTTATCGGCCATTTCCCAGCGAAAATCTGTCAATTTTGCATGACAAGTGCGGAATATATACAGTTTGGAGCATGCAAAATTTGAAGTTCGTTGGAAAATTCCTTGATTTCCAAATTTGCCGGCATTTGGGACACACTTTGACCAAATTCCCGTCACAATCTGGGGTGAGTCAACGGCCGTCCCAAGGTACACCAGCGCAGCGCAGGGTGTCCCAACAGCCACGGTTAGGGGAGTAGCCACGTAGCCGAGCTCCGTTTTCCCTACATCCTTACATTTCTCGGCCATTTCCCAGCGAAAATCTGTCAATTTTGCATGACAAGTGCGGAATATATACAGTTTGGAGCATGCAAAATTTGAAGTTCGTTGGAAAATTCCTTGCTTTCCAAATTTGCCGGCATTTGGGACACACTTTGACCAAATTCCCGTCACAATCTGGGGTGAGTCAACGGCCGTCCAAAGGTACACCAGCGCAGCGCAGGGTGTCTCAACAGCCACGGTTAGGGGAGTAGCCACGTAGCCGAGCTCCGTTTTCCCTACATCCTTAAATTTCTCGGCCATTTCCCAGCGAAAATCTGTCAATTTTGCATGACAAGTGCGCAATATATACAGTTTGGAGCATGCAAAATTTGAAGTTCGTTGGAAAATTCCTTGATTTCCAAATTTGCCGGCATTTGGGACACACTTTGACCAAATTCCCGTCACAATCTGGGGTGAGTCAACGGCCGTCCCAAGGTACACCAGCGCAGCGCAGGGTGTCCCAACAGCCACGGTTAGGGGAGTAGCCACGTAGCCGAGCTCCGTTTTCCCTACATCCTTAAATTTCTCGGCCATTTCCCAGCGAAAATCTGTCAATTTTGCATGACAAGTGCGGAATATATACAGTTTGGAGCATGCAAAATTTGAAGTTCGTTGGAAAATTCCTTGATTTCCAAATTTGTCGGCATTTGGGACACACTTTGACCAAATTCCCGTCACAATCTGGGGTGAGTCAACGGCCGTCCCAAGGTACACCAGCGCAGCGCAGGGTGTCCCAACAGCCACGGTTAGGGGAGTAGCCACGTAGCCGAGCTCCGTTTTCCCTACATCCTTAAATTTCTCGGCCATTTCCCAGCGAAAATCTGTCAATTTTGCATGACAAGTGCGGAATATATACAGTTTGGAGCATGCAAAATTTGAAGTTCGTTGGAAAATTCCTTGCTTTCCAAATTTGCCGGCATTTGGGACACACTTTGACCAAATTCCCGTCACAATCTGGGGTGAGTCAACGGCCGTCCAAAGGTACACCAGCGCAGCGCAGGGTGTCTCAACAGCCACGGTTAGGGGAGTAGCCACGTAGCCGAGCTCCGTTTTCCCTACATCCTTAAATTTCTCGGCCATTTCCCAGCGAAAATCTGTCAATTTTGCATGACAAGTGCGGAATATATACAGTTTGGAGCATGCACAATTTGAAGTTCGTTGGAAAATTCCTTGATTTCCAAATTTGCCGGCATTTGGGACACACTTTGACCAAATTCCCGTCACAATCTGGGGTGAGTCAACGGCCGTCCCAAGGTACACCAGCGCAGCGCAGGGTGTCCCAACAGCCACGGTTAGGGGAGTAGCCACGTAGCCGAGCTCCGTTTTCCCTACATCCTTAAATTTCTCGGCCATTTCCCAGCGAAAATCTGTCAATTTTGCATGACAAGTGCGGAATATATACAGTTTGGAGCATGCAAAATTTGAAGTTCGTTGGAAAATTCCTTGATTTCCAAATTTGCCGGCATTTGGGACACACTTTGACCAAATTCCCGTCACAATCTGGGGTGAGTCAACGGCCGTCCCAAGGTACACCAGCGCAGCGCAGGGTGTCCCAACAGCCACGGTTAGGGGAGTAGCCACGTAGCCGAGCTCCGTTTTCCCTACATCCTTAAATTTCTCGGCCATTTCCCAGCGAAAATCTGTCAATTTTGCATGACAAGTGCGGAATATATACAGTTTGGAGCATGCAAAATTTGAAGTTCGTTGGAAAATTCCTTGATTTCCAAATTTGCCGGCATTTGGGACACACTTTGACCAAATTCCCGTCACAATCTGGGGTGAGTCAACGGCCGTCCCAAGGTACACCAGCGCAGCGCAGGGTGTCCCAACAGCCACGGTTAGGGGAGTAGCCACGTAGCCGAGCTCCGTTTTCCCTACATCCTTAAATTTATCGGCCATTTCCCAGCGAAAATCTGTCAATTTTGCATGACAAGTGCGGAATATATACAGTTTGGAGCATGCAAAATTTGAAGTTCGTTGGAAAATTCCTTGATTTCCAAATTTGCCGGCATTTGGGACACACTTTGACCAAATTCCCGTCACAATCTGGGGTGAGTCAACGGCCGTCCCAAGGTACACCAGCGCAGCGCAGGGTGTCTCAACAGCCACGGTTAGGGGAGTAGCCACGTAGCCGAGCTCCGTTTTCCCTACATCCTTAAATTTCTCGGCCATTTCCCAGCGAAAATCTGTCAATTTTGCATGACAAGTGCGGAATATATACAGTTTGGAGCATGCAAAATTTAAAGTTCGTTGGAAAATTCCTTGCTTTCCAAATTTGCCGGCATTTGGGACACACTTTGACCAAATTCCCGTCACAATCTGGGGTGAGTCAACGGCCGTCCAAAGGTACACCAGCGCAGCGCAGGGTGTCTCAACAGCCACGGTTAGGGGAGTAGCCACGTAGCCGAGCTCCGTTTTCCCTACATCCTTAAATTGCTCGGCCATTTCTCAGCGAAAATCTGTCAATTTTGCATGACAAGTGCGGAATATATACAGTTTGGAGCATGCAAAATTTGAAGTTCGTTGGAAAATTCCTTGATTTCCAAATTTGCCGGCATTTGGGACACACTTTGACCAAATTCCCGTCACAATCTGGGGTGAGTCAACGGCCGTCCCAAGGTACACCAGCGCAGCGCAGGGTGTCCCAACAGCCACGGTTAGGGGAGTAGCCACGTAGCCGAGCTCCGTTTTCCCTACATCCTTAAATTTATCGGCCATTTCCCAGCGAAAATCTGTCAATTTTGCATGACAAGTGCGGAATATATACAGTTTGGAGCATGCAAAATTTAAAGTTCGTTGGAAAATTCCTTGCTTTCCAAATTTGCCGGCATTTGGGACACACTTTGACCAAATTCCCGTCACAATCTGGGGTGAGTCAACGGCCGTCCAAAGGTACACCAGCGCAGCGCAGGGTGTCTCAACAGCCACGGTTAGGGGAGTAGCCACGTAGCCGAGCTCCGTTTTCCCTACATCCTTAAATTGCTCGGCCATTTCTCAGCGAAAATCTGTCAATTTTGCATGACAAGTGCGGAATATATACAGTTTGGAGCATGCAAAATTTGAAGTTCGTTTGAAAAATCCTTGCTTTCCAAATTTGCCGGCATTTGGGACACACTTTGACCAAATTCCCGTCACAATCTGGGGTGAGTCAACGGCCGTCCAAAGGTACACCAGCGCAGCGCAGGGTGTCTCAACAGCCACGGTTAGGGGAGTAGCCACGTAGCCGAGCTCCGTTTTCCCTACATCCTTAAATTTTTCGGCCATTTCCCAGCGAAAATCTGTCAATTTTGCATGACAAGTGCGGAATATATACAGTTTGGAGCATGCAAAATTTGAAGTTCGTTGGAAAATTCCTTGCTTTCCAAATTTGCCGGCATTTGGGACACACTTTGACCAAATTCCCGTCACAATCTGGGGTGAGTCAACGGCCGTCCAAAGGTACACCAGCGCAGCGCAGGGTGTCTCAACAGCCACGGTTATGGGAGTAGCCACGTAGCCGAGCTCCGTTTTCCCTACATCCTTAAATTTCTGGGCCATTTCCCAGCGAAAATCTGTCAATTTTGCATGACAAGTGCGCAATATATACAGTTTGGAGCATGCACAATTTGAAGTTCGTTGGAAAATTCCTTGATTTCCAAATTTGCCGGCATTTGGGACACACTTTGACCAAATTCCCGTCACAATCTGGGGTGAGTCAACGGCCGTCCCAAGGTACACCAGCGCAGCGCAGGGTGTCCCAACAGCCACGGTTAGGGGAGTAGCCACGTAGCCGAGCTCCGTTTTCCCTACATCCTTAAATTTCTCGGCCATTTCCCAGCGAAAATCTGTCAATTTTGCATGACAAGTGCGGAATATATACAGTTTGGAGCATGCAAAATTTGAAGTTCGTTGGAAAATTCCTTGATTTCCAAATTTGCCGGCATTTGGGACACACTTTGACCAAATTCCCGTCACAATCTGGGGTGAGTCAACGGCCGTCCCAAGGTACACCAGCGCAGCGCAGGGTGTCCCAACAGCCACGGTTAGGGGAGTAGCCACGTAGCCGAGCTCCGTTTTCCCTACATCCTTAAATTTCTCGGCCATTTCCCAGCGAAAATCTGTCAATTTTGCATGACAAGTGCGGAATATATACAGTTTGGAGCATGCAAAATTTGAAGTTCGTTGGAAAATTCCTTGATTTCCAAATTTGCCGGCATTTGGGACACACTTTGACCAAATTCCCGTCACAATCTGGGGTGAGTCAACGGCCGTCCCAAGGTACACCAGCGCAGCGCAGGGTGTCCCAACAGCCACGGTTAAGGGAGTAGCCACGTAGCCGAGCTCCGTTTTCCCTACATCCTTAAATTTATCGGCCATTTCCCAGCGAAAATCTGTCAATTTTGCATGACAAGTGCGGAATATATACAGTTTGGAGCATGCAAAATTTGAAGTTCGTTGGAAAATTCCTTGATTTCCAAATTTGCCGGCATTTGGGACACACTTTGACCAAATTCCCGTCACAATCTGGGGTGAGTCAACGGCCGTCCCAAGGTACACCAGCGCAGCGCAGGGTGTCTCAACAGCCACGGTTAGGGGAGTAGCCACGTAGCCGAGCTCCGTTTTCCCTACATCCTTAAATTTCTCGGCCATTTCCCAGCGAAAATCTGTCAATTTTGCATGACAAGTGCGGAATATATACAGTTTGGAGCATGCAAAATTTAAAGTTCGTTGGAAAATTCCTTGCTTTCCAAATTTGCCGGCATTTGGGACACACTTTGACCAAATTCCCGTCACAATCTGGGGTGAGTCAACGGCCGTCCAAAGGTACACCAGCGCAGCGCAGGGTGTCCCAACAGCCACGGTTAGGGGAGTAGCCACGTAGCCGAGCTCCGTTTTCCCTACATCCTTAAATTTCTCGGCCATTTCGCAGCGAAAATCTGTCAATTTTGCATGACAAGTGCGGAATATATACAGTTTGGAGCATGCAAAATTTGAAGTTCGTTGGAAAATTCCTTGCTTTCCAAATTTGCCGGCATTTGGGACACACTTTGACCAAATTCCCGTCACAATCTGGGGTGAGTCAACGGCCGTCCAAAGGTACACCAGCGCAGCGCAGGGTGTCTCAACAGCCACGGTTAGGGGAGTAGCCACGTAGCCGAGCTCCGTTTTCCCTACATCCTTAAATTTCTCGGCCATTTCCCAGCGAAAATCTGTCAATTTTGCATGACAAGTGCGCAATATATACAGTTTGGAGCATGCACAAGTTGAAGTTCGTTGGAAAATTCCTTGATTTCCAAATTTGCCGGCATTTGGGACACACTTTGACCAAATTCCCGTCACAATCTGGGGTGAGTCAACGGCCGTCCCAAGGTACACCAGCGCAGCGCAGGGTGTCCCAACAGCCACGGTTAGGGGAGTAGCCACGTAGCCGAGCTCCGTTTTCCCTACATCCTTAAATTTCTCGGCCATTTCCCAGCGAAAATCTGTCAATTTTGCATGACAAGTGCGGAATATATACAGTTTGGAGCATGCAAAATTTGAAGTTCGTTGGAAAATTCCTTGATTTCCAAATTTGCCGGCATTTGGGACACACTTTGACCAAATTCCCGTCACAATCTGGGGTGAGTCAACGGCCGTCCCAAGGTACACCAGCGCAGCGCAGGGTGTCCCAACAGCCACGGTTAGGGGAGTAGCCACGTAGCCGAGCTCCGTTTTCCCTACATCCTTAAATTTATCGGCCATTTCCCAGCGAAAATCTGTCAATTTTGCATGACAAGTGCGGAATATATACAGTTTGGAGCATGCAAAATTTGAAGTTCGTTGGAAAATTCCTTGATTTCCAAATTTGCCGGCATTTGGGACACACTTTGACCAAATTCCCGTCACAATCTGGGGTGAGTCAACGGCCGTCCCAAGGTACACCAGCGCAGCGCAGGGTGTCTCAACAGCCACGGTTAGGGGAGTAGCCACGTAGCCGAGCTCCGTTTTCCCTACATCCTTAAATTTCTCGGCCATTTCCCAGCGAAAATCTGTCAATTTTGCATGAAAAGTGCGGAATATATACAGTTTGGAGCATGCAAAATTTAAAGTTCGTTGGAAAATTCCTTGCTTTCCAAATTTGCCGGCATTTGGGACACACTTTGACCAAATTCCCGTCACAATCTGGGGTGAGTCAACGGCCGTCCAAAGGTACACCAGCGCAGCGCAGGGTGTCTCAACAGCCACGGTTAGGGGAGTAGCCACGTAGCCGAGCTCCGTTTTCCCTACATCCTTAAATTTCTCGGCCATTTCCCAGCGAAAATCTGTCAATTTTGCATGACAAGTGCGGAATATATACAGTTTGGAGCATGCAAAATTTGAAGTTCGTTGGAAAATTCCTTGCTTTCCAAATTTGCCGGCATTTGGGACACACTTTGACCAAATTCCCGTCACAATCTGGGGTGAGTCAACGGACGTCCAAAGGTACACCAGCGCAGCGCAGGGTGTCTCAACAGCCACGGTTAGGGGAGTAGCCACGTAGCCGAGCTCCGTTTTCCCTACATCCTTAAATTTCTCGGCCATTTCCCAGCGAAAATCTGTCAATTTTGCATGACAAGTGCGCAATATATACAGTTTGGAGCATGCAAAATTTGAAGTTCGTTGGAAAATTCCTTGATTTCCAAATTTGCCGGCATTTGGGACACACTTTGACCAAATTCCCGTCACAATCTGGGGTGAGTCAAAGGCGGTCCAAAGGTACACCAGCGCAGCGCAGGGTGTCCCAACAGCCACGGTTAGGGGAGTAGCCACGTAGCCGAGCTCCGTTTTCCCTACATCCTTAAATTTCTCGGCCATTTCCCACCGAGAATCTGTCAATTTTGCATGACAAGTGCGGAATATATACAGTTTGGAGCATGCAAAATTTGAAGTTCGTTGGAAAATTCCTTGATTTCCAAATTTGCCGGCATTTGGGACACACTTTGACAAAATTCCCGTCACAATCTGGGGTGAGTCAACGGCCGTCCAAAGGTACACCAGCGCAGCGCAGGGTGTCTCAACAGCCGCGGTTAGGGGAGTAGCCACGTAGCCGAGCTCCGTTTTCCCTACATCCTTAAATTTCTCGGCCATTTCCCAGCGAAAATCTGTCAATTTTGCATGACAAGTGCGGAATATATACAGTTTGGAGCATGCAAAATTTGAAGTTCGTTGGAAAATTCCTTGATTTCCAAATTTGCCGGCATTTGGGACACACTTTGACCAAATTCCCGTCACAATCTGGGGTGAGTCAACGGCCGTCCAAAGGTACACCAGCGGAGCGCAGGGTGTCCCAACAGTCATGGTTAGGGGAGTAGCCACGTAGCCGAGCTCCGTTTTCCCTACATCCTTAAATTTCTCGGCCATTTCCCAGCGAAAATCTGTCAATTTTGCATGACAAGTGCGGAATATATACAGTTTGGAGCATGCAAAATTTGAAGTTCGTTAGAAAATTCCTTGATTTCCAAATTTGCCGGCATTTGGGACACACTTTGACAAAATTCCCGTCACAATCTGGGGTGAGTCAACGGCCGTCCCAAGGTACACCAGCGCAGCGCAGGGTGTCCCAACAGCCACGGTTAGGGGAGTAGCCACGTAGCCGAGCTCCGTTTTCCCTACATCCTTAAATTTCTCGGCCATTTCCCAGCGAAAATCTATCAAATTTGCATGACAAGTGCGGAATATATACGGTTTGGAGCATGCAAAATTTGAAGTTCGTTGGAAAATTCCTTGATTTCCAAATTTGCCGGCATTTGGGACACACTTTGACCAAATTCCCGTCACAATCTGGGGTGAGTCAACGGCCGTCCAAAGGTACACCAGCACAGCGCAGGGTGTCTCAACAGCCACGGTTAGGGGAGTAGCCACGTAGCCGAGCTCCGTTTTCCCTAAATCCTTAAATTTCTCGGCCATTTCCCAGCGAAAATCTGTCAATTTTGCATGACAAGTGCGGAATATATACAGTTTGGAGCATGCAAAATTTGAAGTTCGTTGGAAAATTCCTTGATTTCCAAATTTGCCGGCATTTGGGACACACTTTGACCAAATTCCCGTCACAATCTGGGGTGAGTCAACGGCCGTCCAAAGGTACACCAGCGGAGCGCAGGGTGTCCCAACAGTCATGGTTAGGGGAGTAGCCACGTAGCCGAGCTCCGTTTTCCCTACATAATTAAATTTCTCGGCCATTTCCCAGCGAAAATCTGTCAATTTTGCATGACAAGTGCGGAATATATACAGTTTGGAGCATGCAAAATTTGAAGTTCGTTAGAAAATTCCTTGATTTCCAAATTTGCCGGCATTTGGGACACACTTTGAACAAATTCCCGTCACAATCTGGTGTGAGTCAACGGCCGTCCCAAGGTACACCAGCGCAGCGCAGGGTGTCCCAACAGCCACGGTTAGGGGAGTAGCCACGTAGCCGAGCTCCGTTTTCCCTAAATCCTTAAATTTCTCGGCCATTTCCCAGCGAAAATCTGTCAATTTTGCATGACAAGTGCGGAATATATACAGTTTGGAGCATGCAAAATTTGAAGTTCGTTGGAAAATTCCTTGATTTCCAAATTTGCCGGCATTTGGGACACACTTTGACAAAATTCCCGTCACAATCTGGGGTGAGTCAACGGCCGTCCCAAGGTACACCAGCGCAGCGCAGGGTGTCCCAACAGCCATGGTTAGGGGAGTAGCCACGTAGCCGAGCTCCGTTTTCCCTACATCCTTAAATTTCTCGGCCATTTCCCAGCGAAAATCTGTCAATTTTGCATGACAAGTGCGGAATATATACGGTCTGGAGCATGCAAAATTTGAAGTTCGTTGGAAAATTCCTTGATTTCCAAATTTGCCGGCATTTGGGACACACTTTGACCAAATTCCCGTCACAATCTGGGGTGAGTCAACGGCCGTCCCAAGGTACACCAGCGCAGCGCAGGGTGTCCCAACAGTCATGGTTAGGGGAGTAGCCACGTAGCCGAGCTCCGTTTTCCCTAAATCCTTAAATTTCTCGGCCATTTCCCAGCGAAAATCTGTCAATTTTGCATGACAAGTGCGGAATATATACAGTTTGGAGCATGCAAAATTTGAAGTTCGTTGGAAAATTCCTTGATTTCCAAATTTGCCGGCATTTGGGACACACTTTGACCAAATTCCCGTCACAATCTGGGGTGAGTCAACGGCCGTCCAAAGGTACACCAGCGGAGCGCAGGGTGTCCCAACAGTCATGGTTAGGGGAGTAGCCACGTAGCCGAGCTCCGTTTTCCCTACATAATTAAATTTCTCGGCCATTTCCCAGCGAAAATCTGTCAATTTTGCCTGACAAGTGCGGAATATATACAGTTTGGAGCATGCAAAATTTGAAGTTCGTTAGAAAATTCCTTGATTTCCAAATTTGCCGGCATTTGGGACACACTTTGAACAAATTCCCGTCACAATCTGGGGTGAGTCAACGGCCGTCCCAAGGTACACCAGCGCAGCGCAGGGTGTCCCAACAGCCACGGTTAGGGGAGTAGCCACGTAGCCGAGCTCCGTTTTCCCTAAATCCTTAAATTTCTCGGCCATTTCCCAGCGAAAATCTGTCAATTTTGCATGACAAGTGCGGAATATATACAGTTTGGAGCATGCAAAATTTGAAGTTCGTTGGAAAATTCCTTGATTTCCAAATTTGCCGGCATTTGGGACACACTTTGACAAAATTCCCGTCACAATCTGGGGTGAGTCAACGGCCGTCCCAAGGTACACCAGCGCAGCGCAGGGTGTCCCAACAGCCATGGTTAGGGGAGTAGCCACGTAGCCGAGCTCCGTTTTCCCTACATCCTTAAATTTCTCGGCCATTTCCCAGCGAAAATCTGTCAATTTTGCATGACAAGTGCGGAATATATACGGTTTGGAGCATGCAAAATTTGAAGTTCGTTGGAAAATTCCTTGATTTCCAAATTTGCCGGCATTTGGGACACACTTTGACCAAATTCCCGTCACAATCTGGGGTGAGTCAACGGCCGTCCCAAGGTACACCAGCGCAGCGCAGGGTGTCCCAACAGTCATGGTTAGGGGAGTAGCCACGTAGCCGAGCTCCGTTTTCCCTAAATCCTTAAATTTCTCGGCCATTTCCCAGCGAAAATCTGTCAATTTTGCATGACAAGTGCGGAATATATACAGTTTGGAGCATGCAAAATTTGAAGTTCGTTGGAAAATTCCTTGATTTCCAAATTTGCCGGCATTTGGGACACACTTTGACCAAATTCCCGTCACAATCTGGGGTGAGTCAACGGCCGTCCAAAGGTACACCAGCGGAGCGCAGGGTGTCCCAACAGTCATGGTTAGGGGAGTAGCCACGTAGCCGAGCTCCGTTTTCCCTACATAATTAAATTTCTCGGCCATTTCCCAGCGAAAATCTGTCAATTTTGCATGACAAGTGCGGAATATATACAGTTTGGAGCATGCAAAATTTGAAGTTCGTTAGAAAATTCCTTGATTTCCAAATTTGCCGGCATTTGGGACACACTTTGAACAAATTCCCGTCACAATCTGGGGTGAGTCAACGGCCGTCCCAAGGTACACCAGCGCAGCGCAGGGTGTCCCAACAGCCACGGTTAGGGGAGTAGCCACGTAGCCGAGCTCCGTTTTCCCTAAATCCTTAAATTTCTCGGCCATTTCCCAGCGAAAATCTGTCAATTTTGCATGACAAGTGCGCAATATATACAGTTTGGAGCATGCAAAATTTGAAGTTCGTTGGAAAATTCCTTGATTTCCAAATTTGCCGGCATTTGGGACACACTTTGACCAAATTCCCGTCACAATCTGGGGTGAGTCAAAGGCGGTCCAAAGGTACACCAGCGCAGCGCAGGATGTCCCAACAGCCACGGTTAGGGGAGTAGCCACGTAGCCGAGCTCCGTTTTCCCTACATCCTTAAATTTCTCGGCCATTTCCCACCGAGAATCTGTCAATTTTGCATGACAAGTGCGGAATATATACAGTTTGGAGCATGCAAAATTTGAAGTTCGTTGGAAAATTCCTTGATTTCCAAATTTGCCGGCATTTGGGACACACTTTGACAAAATTCCCGTCACAATCTGGGGTGAGTCAACGGCCGTCCAAAGGTACACCAGCGCAGCGCAGGGTGTCTCAACAGCCGCGGTTAGGGGAGTAGCCACGTAGCCGAGCTCCGTTTTCCCTACATCCTTAAATTTCTCGGCCATTTCCCAGCGAAAATCTGTCAATTTTGCATGACAAGTGCGGAATATATACAGTTTGGAGCATGCAAAATTTGAAGTTCGTTGGAAAATTCCTTGATTTCCAAATTTGCCGGCATTTGGGACACACTTTGACCAAATTCCCGTCACAATCTGGGGTGAGTCAACGGCCGTCCAAAGGTACACCAGCGGAGCGCAGGGTGTCCCAACAGTCATGGTTAGGGGAGTAGCCACGTAGCCGAGCTCCGTTTTCCCTACATCCTTAAATTTCTCGGCCATTTCCCAGCGAAAATCTGTCAATTTTGCATGACAAGTGCGGAATATATACAGTTTGGAGCATGCAAAATTTGAAGTTCGTTAGAAAATTCCTTGATTTCCAAATTTGCCGGCATTTGGGACACACTTTGACAAAATTCCCGTCACAATCTGGGGTGAGTCAACGGCCGTCCCAAGGTACACCAGCGCAGCGCAGGGTGTCCCAACAGCCACGGTTAGGGGAGTAGCCACGTAGCCGAGCTCCGTTTTCCCTACATCCTTAAATTTCTCGGCCATTTCCCAGCGAAAATCTGTCAATTTTGCATGACAAGTGCGGAATATATACGGTTTGGAGCATGCAAAATTTGAAGTTCGTTGGAAAATTCCTTGATTTCCAAATTTGCCGGCATTTGGGACACACTTTGACCAAATTCCCGTCACAATCTGGGGTGAGTCAACGGCCGTCCAAAGGTACACCAGCGCAGCGCAGGGTGTCTCAACAGCCACGGTTAGGGGAGTAGCCACGTAGCCGAGCTCCGTTTTCCCTAAATCCTTAAATTTCTCGGCCATTTCCCAGCGAAAATCTGTCAATTTTGCATGACAAGTGCGGAATATATACAGTTTGGAGCATGCAAAATTTGAAGTTCGTTGGAAAATTCCTTGATTTCCAAATTTGCCGGCATTTGGGACACACTTTGACCAAATTCCCGTCACAATCTGGGGTGAGTCAACGGCCGTCCAAAGGTACACCAGCGGAGCGCAGGGTGTCCCGACAGTCATGGTTAGGGGAGTAGCCACGTAGCCGAGCTCCGTTTTCCCTACATAATTAAATTTCTCGGCCATTTCCCAGCGAAAATCTGTCAATTTTGCATGACAAGTGCGGAATATATACAGTTTGGAGCATGCAAAATTTGAAGTTCGTTAGAAAATTCCTTGATTTCCAAATTTGCCGGCATTTGGGACACACTTTGAACAAATTCCCGTCACAATCTGGGGTGAGTCAACGGCCGTCCCAAGGTACACCAGCGCAGCGCAGGGTGTCCCAACAGCCACGGTTAGGGGAGTAGCCACGTAGCCGAGCTCCGTTTTCCCTAAATCCTTAAATTTCTCGGCCATTTCCCAGCGAAAATCTGTCAATTTTGCATGACAAGTGCGGAATATATACAGTTTGGAGCATGCAAAATTTGAAGTTCGTTGGAAAATTCCTTGATTTCCAAATTTGCCGGCATTTGGGACACACTTTGACAAAATTCCCGTCACAATCTGGGGTGAGTCAACGGCCGTCCCAAGGTACACCAGCGCAGCGCAGGGTGTCCCAACAGCCATGGTTAGGGGAGTAGCCACGTAGCCGAGCTCCGTTTTCCCTACATCCTTAAATTTCTCGGCCATTTCCCAGCGAAAATCTGTCAATTTTGCATGACAAGTGCGGAATATATACGGTTTGGAGCATGCAAAATTTGAAGTTCGTTGGAAAATTCCTTGATTTCCAAATTTGCCGGCATTTGGGACACACTTTGACCAAATTCCCGTCACAATCTGGGGTGAGTCAACGGCCGTCCCAAGGTACACCAGCGCAGCGCAGGGTGTCCCAACAGTCATGGTTAGGGGAGTAGCCACGTAGCCGAGCTCCGTTTTCCCTAAATCCTTAAATTTCTCGGCCATTTCCCAGCGAAAATCTGTCAATTTTGCCATGACAAGTGCGGAATATATACAGTTTGGAGCATGCAAAATTTGAAGTTCGTTGGAAAATTCCTTGATTTCCAAATTTGCCGGCATTTGGGACACACTTTGACCAAATTCCCGTCACAATCTGGGGTGAGTCAACGGCCGTCCAAAGGTACACCAGCGGAGCGCAGGGTGTCCCAACAGTCATGGTTAGGGGAGTAGCCACGTAGCCGAGCTCCGTTTTCCCTACATAATTAAATTTCTCGGCCATTTCCCAGCGAAAATCTGTCAATTTTGCATGACAAGTGCGGAATATATACAGTTTGGAGCATGCAAAATTTGAAGTTCGTTAGAAAATTCCTTGATTTCCAATTTGCCGGCATTTGGGACACACTTTGAACAAATTCCCGTCACAATCTGGGGTGAGTCAACGGCCGTCCCAAGGTACACCAGCGCAGCGCAGGGTGTCCCAACAGCCACGGTTAGGGGAGTAGCCACGTAGCCGAGCTCCGTTTTCCCTAAATCCTTAAATTTCTCGGCCATTTCCCAGCGAAAATCTGTCAATTTTGCATGACAAGTGCGGAATATATACAGTTTGGAGCATGCAAAATTTGAAGTTCGTTGGAAAATTCCTTGATTTCCAAATTTGCCGGCATTTGGGACACACTTTGACCAAATTCCCGTCACAATCTGGGGTGAGTCAACGGCCGTCCAAAGGTACACCAGCGGAGCGCAGGGTGTCCCAACAGTCATGGTTAGGGGAGTAGCCACGTAGCCGAGCTCCGTTTTCCCTACATCCTTAAATTTCTCGGCCATTTCCCAGCGAAAATCTGTCAATTTTGCATGACAAGTGCGGAATATATACAGTTTGGAGCATGCAAAATTTGAAGTTCGTTAGAAAATTCCTTGATTTCCAAATTTGCCGGCATTTGGGACACACTTTGACAAAATTCCCGTCACAATCTGGGGTGAGTCAACGGCCGTCCCAAGGTACACCAGCGCAGCGCAGGGTGTCCCAACAGCCACGGTTAGGGGAGTAGCCACGTAGCCGAGCTCCGTTTTCCCCTACATCCTTAAATTTCTCGGCCATTTCCCAGCGAAAATCTGTCAATTTTGCATGACAAGTGCGGAATATATACGGTTTGGAGCATGCAAAATTTGAAGTTCGTTGGAAAATTCCTTGATTTCCAAATTTGCCGGCATTTGGGACACACTTTGACCAAATTCCCGTCACAATCTGGGGTGAGTCAACGGCCGTCCAAAGGTACACCAGCGCAGCGCAGGGTGTCTCAACAGCCACGGTTAGGGGAGTAGCCACGTAGCCGAGCTCCGTTTTCCCTAAATCCTTAAATTTCTCGGCCATTTCCCAGCGAAAATCTGTCAATTTTGCATGACAAGTGCGGAATATATACAGTTTGGAGCATGCAAAATTTGAAGTTCGTTGGAAAATTCCTTGATTTCCAAATTTGCCGGCATTTGGGACACACTTTGACCAAATTCCCGTCACAATCTGGGGTGAGTCAACGGCCGTCCAAAGGTACACCAGCGGAGCGCAGGGTGTCCCAACAGTCATGGTTAGGGGAGTAGCCACGTAGCCGAGCTCCGTTTTCCCTACATAATTAAATTTCTCGGCCATTTCCCAGCGAAAATCTGTCAATTTTGCATGACAAGTGCGGAATATATACAGTTTGGAGCATGCAAAATTTGAAGTTCGTTAGAAAATTCCTTGATTTCCAAATTTGCCGGCATTTGGGACACACTTTGAACAAATTCCCGTCACAATCTGGGGTGAGTCAACGGCCGTCCCAAGGTACACCAGCGCAGCGCAGGGTGTCCCAACAGCCACGGTTAGGGGAGTAGCCACGTAGCCGAGCTCCGTTTTCCCTAAATCCTTAAATTTCTCGGCCATTTCCCAGCGAAAATCTGTCAATTTTGCATGACAAGTGCGGAATATATACAGTTTGGAGCATGCAAAATTTGAAGTTCGTTGGAAAATTCCTTGATTTCCAAATTTGCCGGCATTTGGGACACACTTTGACCAAATTCCCGTCACAATCTGGGGTGAGTCAACGGCCGTCCAAAGGTACACCAGCGGAGCGCAGGGTGTCCCAACAGTCATGGTTAGGGGAGTAGCCACGTAGCCGAGCTCCGTTTTCCCTACATCCTTAAATTTCTCGGCCATTTCCCAGCGAAAATCTGTCAATTTTGCATGACAAGTGCGGAATATATACAGTTTGGAGCATGCAAAATTTGAAGTTCGTTAGAAAATTCCTTGATTTCCAAATTTGCCGGCATTTGGGACACACTTTGACCAAATTCCCGTCACAATCTGGGGTGAGTCAACGGCCGTCCCAAGGTACACCAGCGCAGCGCAGGGTGTCCCAACAGCCACGGTTAGGGGAGTAGCCACGTAGCCGAGCTCCGTTTTCCCTACATCCTTAAATTTCTCGGCCATTTCCCAGCGAAAATCTGTCAATTTTGCATGACAAGTGCGGAAAATATACGGTTTGGAGCATGCAAAATTTGAAGTTCGTTGGAAAATTCCTTGATTTCCAAATTTGCCGGCATTTGGGACACACTTTGACCAAATTCCCGTCACAATCTGGGGTGAGTCAACGGCCGTCCCAAGGTACACCAGCGCAGCGCAGGGTGTCCCAACAGCCACTGTTAGGGGAGTAGCCACGTAGCCGAGCTCCGTTTTCCCTACATCCTTAAATTACTCGGCCATTTCCCTGCGAAAATCTGTCAATTTTGCATGACAAGTGCGGAATATATACAGTTTGGAGCATGCAAAATTTGAAGTTCGTTAAAAAATTCCTTGATTTCCAAATTTGCCGGCATTTGGGACACACTTTGACCAAATTCCCGTCACAATCTGGGGTGAGTCAACGGCCGTCCAACGGTACACCAGCGCAGCGCAGGGTGTCCCAACAGCCACGGTTAGGGGAGTAGCCACGTAGCCGAGCTCCGTTTTCCTACATCCTTAAATTTCTCGGCCATTTCCCATCGAAAATCTGTCAATTTTGCATGACAAGTGCGGAATATATACAGTTTGGAGCATGCAAAATTTGAAGTTCGTTGGAAAATTCCTTGATTTCCAAATTTGCCGACATTTGGGACACACTTTGACCAAATTCCCGTCACAATCTGGGGTGAGTCAACGGCCGTCCAAAGGTACACCAGCGGAGCGCAGGGTGTCCCAACAGTCATGGTTAGGGGAGTAGCCACGTAGCCGAGCTCCGTTTTCCCTACATCCTTAAATTTCTCGGCCATTTCCCAGCGAAAATCTGTCAATTTTGCATGACAAGTGCGCAATATATACAGTTTGGAGCATGCAAAATTTGAAGTTCGTTGGAAAATTCCTTGATTTCCAAATTTGCCGGCATTTGGGACACACTTTGACCAAATTCCCGTCACAATCTGGGGTGAGTCAACGGCGGTCCAAAGGTACACCAGCGCAGCGCAGGGTGTCCCAACAGCCACGGTTAGGGGAGTAGCCACGTAGCCGAGCTCCGTTTTCCCTACATCCTTAAATTTCTCGGCCATTTCCCACCGAGAATCTGTCAATTTTGCATGACAAGTGCGGAATATATACAGTTTGGAGCATGCAAAATTTGAAGTTCGTTGGAAAATTCCTTGATTTCCAAATTTGCCGGCATTTGGGACACACTTTGACCAAATTCCCGTCACAATCTGGGGTGAGTCAACGGCCGTCCAAAGGTACACCAGCGCAGCGCAGGGTGTCTCAACAGCCACGGTTAGGGGAGTAGCCACGTAGCCGAGCTCTGTTTTCCCTACATCCTTAAATTTCTCGGCCATTTCCCAGCGAAAATCTGTCAATTTTGCATGACAAGTGCGGAATATATACAGTTTGGAGCATGCAAAATTTGAAGTTCGTTAGAAAATTCCTTGATTTCCAAATTTGCCGGCATTTGGGACACACTTTGACAAAATTCCCGTCACAATCTGGGGTGAGTCAACGGCCGTCCCAAGGTACACCAGCGCAGCGCAGGGTGTCCCAACAGCCACGGTTAGGGGAGTAGCCACGTAGCCGAGCTCCGTTTTCCCTACATCCTTAAATTTCTCGGCCATTTCCCAGCGAAAATCTGTCAATTTTGCATGACAAGTGCGGAATATATACGGTTTGGAGCATGCAAAATTTGAAGTTCGTTGGAAATTCCTTGATTTCCAAATTTGCCGGCATTTGGGACACACTTTGACCAAATTCCCGTCACAATCTGGGGTGAGTCAACGGCCGTCCAAAGGTACACCAGCGCAGCGCAGGGTGTCTCAACAGCCACGGTTAGGGGAGTAGCCACGTAGCCGAGCTCCGTTTTCCCTAAATCATTAAATTTCTCGGCCATTTCCCAGCGAAAATCTGTCAATTTTGCATGACAAGTGCGGAATATATACAGTTTGGAGCATGCAAAATTTGAAGTTCGTTGGAAAATTCCTTGATTTCCAAATTTGCCGGCATTTGGGACACACTTTGACCAAATTCCCGTCACAATCTGGGGTGAGTCAACGGCCGTCCAAAGGTACACCAGCGGAGCGCAGGGTGTCCCAACAGTCATGGTTAGGGGAGTAGCCACGTAGCCGAGCTCCGTTTTCCCTACATAATTAAATTTCTCGGCCATTTCCCAACGAAAATCTGTCAATTTTGCATGACAAGTGCGGAATATATACAGTTTGGAGCATGCAAAATTTGAAGTTCGTTAGAAAATTCCTTGATTTCCAAATTTGCCGGCATTTGGGACACACTTTGACCAAATTCCCGTCACAATCTGGGGTGAGTCAACGGCCGTCCCAAGGTACACCAGCGCAGCGCAGGGTGTCCCAACAGCCACGGTTAGGGGAGTAGCCACGTAGCCGAGCTCCGTTTTCCCTAAATCCTTAAATTTCTCGGCCATTTCCCAGCGAAAATCTGTCAATTTTGCATGACAAGTGCGGAATATATACAGTTTGGAGCATGCAAAATTTGAAGTTCGTTGGAAAATTCCTTGATTTCCAAATTTGCCGGCATTTGGGACACACTTTGACCAAATTCCCGTCACAATCTGGGGTGAGTCAACGGCCGTCCAAAGGTACACCAGCGGAGCGCAGGGTGTCCCAACAGTCATGGTTAGGGGAGTAGCCACGTAGCCGAGCTCCGTTTTCCCTACATCCTTAAATTTCTCGGCCATTTCCCAGCGAAAATCTGTCAATTTTGCATGACAAGTGCGGAATATATACAGTTTGGAGCATGCAAAATTTGAAGTTCGTTAGAAAATTCCTTGATTTCCAAATTTGCCGGCATTTGGGACACACTTTGACCAAATTCCCGTCACAATCTGGGGTGAGTCAACGGCCGTCCCAAGGTACACCAGCGCAGCGCAGGGTGTCCCAACAGCCACGGTTAGGGGAGTAGCCACGTAGCCGAGCTCCGTTTTCCCTACATCCTTAAATTTCTCGGCCATTTCCCAGCGAAAATCTGTCATTTTTGCATGACAAGTGCGGAAAATATACGGTTTGGAGCATGCAAAATTTGAAGTTCGTTGGAAAATTCCTTGATTTCCAAATTTGCCGGCATTTGGGACACACTTTGACCAAATTCCCGTCACAATCTGGGGTGAGTCAACGGCCGTCCCAAGGTACACCAGCGCAGCGCAGGGTGTCCCAACAGCCACTGTTAGGGGAGTAGCCACGTAGCCGAGCTCCGTTTTCCCTACATCCTTAAATTACTCGGCCATTTCCCAGCGAAAATCTGTCAATTTTGCATGACAAGTGCGGAATATATACAGTTTGGAGCATGCAAAATTTGAAGTTCGTTGGAAAATTCCTTGATTTCCAAATTTGCCGGCATTTGGGACACACTTTGACTAAATTTCCGTCACAATCTGGGGTGAGTCAACGGCCGTCCAAAGGTACACCAGCGGAACGCAGGGTGTCCCAACAGCCATGGTTAGGGGAGTAGCCACGTAGCCGAGCTCCGTTTTCCCTACATCCTTAAATTTCGCGGCCATTTCCCTGCGAAAATCTGTCAATTTTGCATGACAAGTGCGGAATATATACAGTTTGGAGCATGCAAAATTTGAAGTTCGTTAAAAAATTCCTTGATTTCCAAATTTGCCGGCATTTGGGACACACTTTGACCAAATTCCCGTCACAATCTGGGGTGAGTCAACGGCCGTCCAACGGTACACCAGCGCAGCGCAGGGTGTCCCAACAGCCACGGTTAGGGGAGTAGCCACGTAGCCGAGCTCCGTTTTCCCTACATCCTTATATTTCTCGGCCATTTCCCATCGAAAATCTGTCAATTTTGCATGACAAGTGCGGAATATATACAGTTTGGAGCATGCAAAATTTGAAGTTCGTTGGAAAATTCCTTGATTTCCAAATTTGCCGGCATTTGGGACACACTTTGACCAAATTCCCGTCACAATCTGGGGTGAGTCAACGGCCGTCCAAAGGTACACCAGCGGAGCGCAGGGTGTCCCAACAGTCATGGTTAGGGGAGTAGCCACGTAGCCGAGCTCCGTTTTCCCTACATCCTTAAATTTCTCGGCCATTTTCCAGCGAAAATCTGTCAATTTTGCATGACAAGTGCGGAATATATACAGTTTGGAGCATGCAAAATTTGAAGTTCGTTAGAAAATTCCTTGATTTCCAAATTTGCCGGCATTTGGGACACACTTTGACCAAATTCCCGTCACAATCTGGGGTGAGTCAACGGCCGTCCCAAGGTACACCAGCGCAGCGCAGGGTGTCCCAACAGCCACGGTTAGGGGAGTAGCCACGTAGCCGAGCTCCGTTTTCCCTACATCCTTAAATTTCTCGGCCATTTCCCAGCGAAAATCTGTCAATTTTGCATGACAAGTGCGGAATATATACGGTTTGGAGCATGCAAAATTTGAAGTTCGTTGGAAAATTCCTTGATTTCCAAATTTGCCGGCATTTGGGACACACTTTGACCAAATTCCCGTCACAATCTGGGGTGAGTCAACGGCCGTCCAAAGGTACACCAGCGCGGCGCAGGGTGTCTCAACAGCCACGGTTAGGGGAGTAGCCACGTAGCCGAGCTCCGTTTTCCCTAAATCCTTAAATTTCTCGGCCATTTCCCAGCGAAAATCTGTCAATTTTGCATGACAAGTGCGCAATATATACAGTTTGGAGCATGCAAAATTTGAAGTTCGTTGGAAAATTCCTTGATTTCAAAATTTGCCGGCATTTGGGACACACTTTGACCAAATTCCCGTCACAATCTGGGGTGAGTCAACGGCCGTCCAACGGTACACCAGCGCAGCGCATGGTGTCCCAACAGCCACGGTTAGGGGAGTAGCCACGTAGCCGAGCTCCGTTTTCCCTACATCCTTAAATTTCTCGGCCATTTCCCATCGAAAATCTGTCAATTTTGCATGACAAGTGCGGAATATATACAGTTTGGAGCATGCAAAATTTGAAGTTCGTTGGAAAATTCCTTGATTTCCAAATTTGCCGGCATTTGGGACACACTTTGACCAAATTCCCGTCACAATCTGGGGTGAGTCAACGGCCGTCCAAAGGTACACCAGCGCAGCGCAGGGTGTCCCAACAGCCACGGTTAGGGGTGTAGCCACGTAGCCGAGCTCCGTTTTCCCTACATCCTTAAATTTCTCGGCCATTTCCCAGCGAGAATCTGTCAATTTTGCATGACAAGTGCGGAATATATACAGTTTGGAGCATGCAAAATTTGAAGTTGGTTGGAAAATTCCTTGATTTCCAAATTTGCCGGCATTTGGGACACACTTTGACCAAATTCCCGTCACAATCTGGGGTGAGTCAACGGCCGTCCAAAGGTACACCAGCGGAGCGCAGGGTGTCCCAACAGTCATGGTTAGGGGAGTAGCCACGTAGCCGAGCTCCGTTTTCCCTACATCCTTAAATTTCTCGGCCATTTCCCAGCGAAAATCTGTCAATTTTGCATGACAAGTGCGGAATATATACAGTTTGGAGCATGCAAAATTTGAAGTTCGTTAGAAAATTCCTTGATTTCCAAATTTGCCGGCATTTGGGACACACTTTGACCAAATTCCCGTCACAATCTGGGGTGAGTCAACGGCCGTCCCAAGGTACACCAGCGCAGCGCAGGGTGTCCCAACAGCCACGGTTAGGGGAGTAGCCACGTAGCTGAGCTCCGTTTTCCCTACATCCTTAAATTTCTCGGCCATTTCCCATCGAAAATCTGTCAATTTTGCATGACAAGTGCGGAATATATACAGTTTGGAGCATGCAAAATTTGAAGTTCGTTGGAAAATTCCTTGATTTCCAAATTTGCCGGCATTTGGGACACACTTTGACCAAATTCCCGTCACAATCTGGGGTGAGTCAACGGCCGTCCCAAGGTACACCAGCGCAGCGCAGGGTGTCCCAACAGCCACGGTTAGGGGAGTAGCCACGTAGCCGAGCTCCGTTTTCCCTACATCCTTAAATTACTCGGCCATTTCCCAGCGAAAATCTGTCAATTTTGCATGACAAGTGCGGAATATATACAGTTTGGAGCATGCAAAATTTGAAGTTCGTTGGAAAATTCCTTGATTTCTAAATTTGCCGGCATTTGGGACACACTTTGACCAAATTCCCGTCACAATCTGGGGTGAGTCAACGGCCGTCCAAAGGTACACCAGCGGAGCGCAGGGTGTCCCAACAGTCATGGTTAGGGGAGTAGCCACGTAGCCGAGCTCCGTTTTCCCTACATCCTTAAATTTCTCGGCCATTTCCCAGCGAAAATCTGTCAATTTTGCATGACAAGTGCGGAATATATACAGTTTGGAGCATGCACAATTTGAAGTTCGTTAGAAAATTCCTTGATTTCCAAATTTGCCGGCATTTGGGACACACTTTGACCAAATTCCCGTCACAATCTGGGGTGAGTCAACGGCCGTCCCAAGGTACACCAGCGCAGCGCAGGGTGTCCCAACAGCCACGGTTAGGGGAGTAGCCACGTAGCCGAGCTCTGTTTTCCCTACATCCTTAAATTTCTCGGCCATTTCCCAGCGAAAATCTGTCAATTTTGCATGACAAGTGCGGAATATATACGGTTTGGAGCATGCAAAATTTGAAGTTCGTTGGAAAATTCCTTGATTTCCAAATTTGCCGGCATTTGGGACACACTTTGACCAAATTCCCGTCCAATCTGGGGTGAGTCAACGGCCGTCCAAAGGTACACCAGCGCAGCGCAGGGTATCTCAACAGCCACGGTTAGGGGAGTAGCCACGTAGCCGAGCTCCGTTTTCCCTAAATCCTTAAATTTCTCGGCCATTTCCCAGCGAAAATCTGTCAATTTTGCATGACAAGTGCGCAATATATACAGTTTGGAGCATGCAAAATTTGAAGTTCGTTGGAAAATTCCTTGATTTCCAAATTTGCCGGCATTTGGGACACACTTTGACCAAATTCCCGTCACAATCTGGGGTGAGTCAACGGCCGTCCAAAGGTACACCAGCGCAGCGCAGGGTGTCCCAACAGCCACGGTTAGGGGAGTAGCCACGTAGCCGAGCTCCGTTTTCCCTACATCCTTAAATTTCTCGGCCATTTCCCAGCGAGAATCTGTCAATTTTGCATGACAAGTGCGGAATATATACAGTTTGGAGCATGCAAAATTTGAATTTCGTTGGAAAATTCCTTGATTTCCAAATTTGCCGGCATTTGGGACACACTTTGACCAAATTCCCGTCACAATATGGGGTGAGTCAACGGCCGTCCCAAGGTACACCAGCGCAGCGCAGGGTGTCCCAACAGCCACGGTTAGGGGAGTAGCCACGTAGCCGAGCTCCGTTTTCCCTAAATCCTTAAATTTCTCGGCCATTTCCCAGCGAAAATCTGTCAATTTTGCATGACAAGTGCGCAATATATACAGTTTGGAGCATGCAAAATTTGAAGTTCGTTGGAAAATTCCTTGATTTCCAAATTTGCCGGCATTTGGGACACACTTTGACCAAATTTCCGTCACAATCTGGGGTGAGTCAACGGCCGTCCCAAGGTACACCAGCGCAGCGCAGGGTGTCCCAACAGCCACGGTTAGGGGAGTAGCCACGTAGCCGAGCTCCGTTTTCCCTACATCCTTAAATTACTCGGCCATTTCCCAGCGAAAATCTGTCAATTTTGCATGACAAGTGCGGAATATATACAGTTTGGAGCATGCAAAATTTGAAGTTCGTTGGAAAATTCCTTGATTTCCAAATTTGCCGGCATTTGGGACACACTTTGACCAAATTTCCGTCACAATCTGGGGTGAGTCAACGGCCGTCCAAAGGTACACCAGCGGAGCGCAGGGTGTCCCAACAGCCATGGTTAGGGGAGTAGCCACGTAGCCGAGCTCCGTTTTCCCTACATCCTTAAATTTCTCGGCCATTTCCTATCGAAAATCTGTCAATTTTGCATGACAAGTGCGGAATATATACAGTTTGGAGCATGCAAAAGTTGAAGTTCGTTGGAAAATTCCTTGATTTCCAAATTTGCCGGCATTTGGGACACACTTTGACCAAATTCCCGTCACAATCTGGGGTGAGTCAACGGCCGTCCAAAGGTACACCAGCGCAGCGCAGGGTGTCCCAACAGCCACGGCTAGGGGAGTAGCCACGTAGCCGAGCTCCGTTTTCCCTACATCCTTAAATTTCTCGGCCATTTCCCAGCGAAAATCTGTCAATTTTGCATGACAAGTGCGCAATATATACAGTTTGGAGCATGCAAAATTTGAAGTTCGTTGGAAAATTCCTTGATTTCCAAATTTGCCGGCATTTGGGACACACTTTGACCAAATTCCCGTCACAATCTGGGGTGAGTCAACGGCCGTCCAAAGGTACACCAGCGCAGCGCAGGGTGTCCCAACAGCCACGGTTAGGGGAGTAGCCACGTAGCCGAGCTCCGTTTTCCCTACATCCTTAAATTTCTCGGCCATTTCCCAGCGAGAATCTGTCAATTTTGCATGACAAGTGCGGAATATATACAGTTTGGAGCATGCAAAATTTGAAGTTCGTTGGAAAATTCCTTGATTTCCAAATTTGCCGGCATTTGGGACACACTTTGACCAAATTCCCGTCACAATCTGGGGTGAGTCAACGGCCGTCCAACGGTACACCAGCGCAGCGCAGGGTGTCCCAACAGCCACGGTTAGGGGAGTAGCCACGTAGCCGAGCTCCGTTTTCCCTACATCCTTAAATTACTCGGCCATTTCCCACCGTGGCTGTTGGGACACCCTGCGCTGCGCTGGTGTAAATTTGTACGGCCGTTGACTCACCCCAGATTGTGACGGGAATTAGGTCAAAGTCTGTCCCAAATGCCGGCAAATTTGGAAATCAAGTAATTTTCCAACGAACTTCAAATTTTGCATGCTCCAAACTGTATATATTTCGCACTTGTCATGCAAAATTGACAGATTTTCGCTGGGAAATGGCCGAGAAATTTAAGGATGTAGGGAAAACGGAGCTCGGCTACGTGGCTAGTCCCCTAACCGTGGCTGTTGGGACACCCTGCGCTGCGCTGGTGTACCTTTGGACGGCCGTTGACTCACTCCAGATTGTGATGGGAATTTGGTCAAAGTGTGTCCCAAATGCCGGCAAATTTGGATGTAGGGAAAACGGAGCTCGGCTACGTGGCTACTCCCCTAACCGTGGCTGTTGGGACACCCTGCGCTGCGCTGGTGTACCGTTGGACGGCCGTTGACTCACCCCAGATTGTGACGGGAATTTGGTCAAAGTGTGTCCCAAATGCCGGCAAATTTGGAAATCAAGGAATTTTCCAACGAACTTCAAATTTTGCATGCTCCAAACTGTATATATTCCGCACTTGTCATGCAAAATTGACAGATTTTCGCTGGGAAATGGCCGAGTAATTTAAGGATGTAGGGAAAACGGAGCTCGGCTACGTGGCTACTCCCCTAACCGTGGCTGTTGGGACACCCTGCGCTGCGCTGGTGTACATGTGTACGGCCGTTGACTCACCCCAGATTGTGACGGGAATTAGGTCAAAGTGTGTCCCAAATGCCGGCAAATTTGGAAATCAAAGAATTTTCCAACCAACTTCAAATTTTGCATGCTCCAAACTGTATATATTCCGCACTTGTCATGCAAAATTGACAGATTTTCGCTGGGAAATGACGGAGAAATTTCAGAGTTTAGGGAAAACGGAGCTCGGCTACGTGGTTATTCCCCTAACCGTGGCTGTTGGGACACCCTGCGCTCCGCTGGTGTACGTTTTCCCTACATCCTTAAATTACTCGGCCATTTCCCAGCGAAAATCTGTCAATTTTGCATGACAAGTGCGGAATATATACAGTTTGGAGCATGCAAAATTTGAAGTTCGTTGGAAAATTCCTTGATTTCCAAATTTGCCGGCATTTGGGACACACTTTGACCAAATTTCCGTCACAATCTGGGGTGAGTCAACGGCCGTCCAAAGGTACACCAGCGGAGCGCAGGGTGTCCCAACAGCCATGGTTAGGGGAGTAGCCACGTAGCCGAGCTCCGTTTTCCCTACATCCTTAAATTTCGCGGCCATTTCCCAGCGAAAATCTGTCAATTTTGCATGACAAGTGCGGAATATATACAGTTTGGAGCATGCACAATTTGAAGTTCGTTAAAAAATTCCTTGATTTCCAAATTTGCCGGCATTTGGGACACACTTTGACCAAATTCCCGTCACAATCTGGGGTGAGTCAACGGCCGTCCAACGGTACACCAGCGCAGCGCAGCGTGTCCCAACAGCCACGGTTAGGGGAGTAGCCACGTAGCCGAGCTCCGTTTTCCCTACATCCTTAAATTTCTCGGCCATTTCCCATCGAATATCTGTCAATTTTGCATGACAAGTGCGGAATATATACAGTTTGGAGCATGCAAAAGTTGAAGTTCGTTGGAAAATTCCTTGATTTCCAAATTTGCCGGCATTTGGGACACACTTTGACCAAATTCCCATCACAATCTGGAGTGAGTCAACGGCCGTCCAAAGGTACACCAGCGCAGCGCAGGGTGTCCCAACAGCCACGGTTAGGGGACTAGCCACGTAGCCGAGCTCCGTTTTCCCTACATCCTTAAATTTCTCGGCCATTTCCCAGCGAAAATCTGTCAATTTTGCATGACAAGTGCGGAATATATACAGTTTGGAGCATGCAAAATTTGAAGTTCGTTGGAAAATTCCTTGATTTCCAAATTTGCCGGCATTTGGGACACACTTTGACCAAATTTCCGTCACAATCTGGGGTGAGTCAACGGCCGTCCAAAGGTACACCAGCGGAGCGCAGGGTGTCCCAACAGCCATGGTTAGGGGAGTAGCCACGTAGCCGAGCTCCGTTTTCCCTACATCCTTAAATTTCGCGGCCATTTCCCAGCGAAAATCTGTCAATTTTGCATGACAAGTGCGGAATATATACAGTTTGGAGCATGCACAATTTGAAGTTCGTTAAAAAATTCCTTGATTTCCAAATTTGCCGGCATTTGGGACACACTTTGACCAAATTCCCGTCACAATCTGGGGTGAGTCAACGGCCGTCCAACGGTACACCAGCGCAGCGCAGCGTGTCCCAACAGCCACGGTTAGGGGAGTAGCCACGTAGCCGAGCTCCGTTTTCCCTACATCCTTAAATTTCTCGGCCATTTCCCATCGAATATCTGTCAATTTTGCATGACAAGTGCGGAATATATACAGTTTGGAGCATGCAAAAGTTGAAGTTCGTTGGAAAATTCCTTGATTTCCAAATTTGCCGGCATTTGGGACACACTTTGACCAAATTCCCATCACAATCTGGAGTGAGTCAACGGCCGTCCAAAGGTACACCAGCGCAGCGCAGGGTGTCCCAACAGCCACGGTTAGGGGACTAGCCACGTAGCCGAGCTCCGTTTTCCCTACATCCTTAAATTTCTCGGCCATTTCCCAGCGAAAATCTGTCAATTTTGCATGACAAGTGCGGAATATATACAGTTTGGAGCATGCAAAATTTGAAGTTCGTTGGAAAATTACTTGATTTCCAAATTTGCCGGCATTTGGGACAGACTTTGACCTAATTCCCGTCACAATCTGGGGTGAGTCAACGGCCATACAAATGTACACCAGCGCAGCGCATGGTGTCCCAACAGCCACGGTTAGGGGAATAAACACGTAGCCGAGCTCCGTTTTCCCTAAACTCTGAAATTTCTCCGTCATTTCCCAGCGAAAATCTGTCAATTTTGCATGACAAGTGCGGAATATATACAGTTTGGAGCATGCAAAATTTGAAGTTGGTTGGAAAATTCCTTGATTTCCAAATTTGCCGGCATTTGGGACACACTTTGACCTAATTCCCGTCACAATCTGGGGTGAGTCAACGGCCGTACACATGTCAGCGCAGCGCAGGGTGTTCCAACAGCCACGGTTAGGGGAATAACCACGTAGCCGAGCTCCGTTTTCCCTAAACTCTGAAATTTCTCCGTCATTTCCCAGCGAAAATCTGTCAATTTTGCATGACAAGTGCGGAATATATACAGTTTGGAGCATGCAAAATTTGAAGTTGGTTGGAAAATTCCTTGATTTCCAAATTTGCCGGCATTTGGGACACACTTTGACCTAATTCCCGTCACAATCTGGGGTGAGTCAACGGCCGTACAAATGTACACCAGCGCAGCGCAGGGTGTCCCAACAGCCACGGTTAGGGGAATAACCACGTAGCCGAGCTCCGTTTTCCCTAAACTCTGAAATTTCTCCGTCATTTCCCAGCGAAAATCTGTCAATTTTGCATGACAAGTGCGGAATATATACAGTTTGGAGCATGCAAAATTTGAAGTTGGTTGGAAAATTCCTTGATTTCCAAATTTGCCGGCATTTGGGACAGACTTTGACCTAATTCCCGTCACAATCTGGGGTGAGTCAACGGCCGTACAAATGTACACCAGCGCAGCGCAGGGTGTCCCAACAGCCACGGTTAGGGGAATAACCACGTAGCCGAGCTCCGTTTTCCCTAAACTCTGAAATTTCTCCGTCATTTCCCAGCGAAAATCTGTCAATTTTGCATGACAAGTGCGGAATATATACAGTTTGGAGCATGCAAAATTTGAAGTTGGTTGGAAAATTCCTTGATTTCCAAATTTGCCGGCATTTGGGACAGACTTTGACCTAATTCCCGTCACAATCTGGGGTGAGTCAACGGCCGTACAAATGTACACCAGCGCAGCGCAGGGTGTCCCAACAGCCACGGTTAGGGGAATAACCACGTAGCCGAGCTCCGTTTTCCCTAAACTCTGAAATTTCTCCGTCATTTCCCTGCGAAAATCTGTCAATTTTGCATGACAAGTGCGGAATATATACAGTTTGGAGCATGCAAAATTTGAAGTTGGTTGGAAAATTCCTTGATTTCCAAATTTGCCGGCATTTTGGACACACTTTGACCTAATTCCCGTCACAATCTGGGGTGAGTCAACGGCCGTACAAATGTACACCAGCGCAGCGCAGTGTCCCAACAGCCACGGTTAGGGGAATAACCACGTAGCCGAGCTCCGTTTTCCCTAAACTCTGAAATTTCTCCGTCATTTCCCAGCGAAAATCTGTCAATTTTGCATAACAAGTGCGGAATATATACAGTTTGGAGCATGCAAAATTTGAAGTTGGTTGGAAAATTCCTTGATTTCCAAATTTGCCGGCATTTGGGACACACTTTGACCTAATTCCCGTCACAATCTGGGGTGAGTCAACGGCCGTACAAATGTACACCAGCGCAGCGCAGGGTGTCCCAACAGCCACGGTTAGTGGAATAACCACGTAGCCGAGCTCCGTTTTCCCTAAACTCTTAAATTTCTCCGTCATTTCCCAGCGAAAATCTGTCAATTTTGCATGACAAGTGCGGAATATATACAGTTTGGAGCATGCAAAATTTGAAGTTGGTTGGAAAATTCCTTGATTTCCAAATCTGTCAATTTTGCATAACAAGTGCGGAATATATACAGTTTGGAGCATGCAAAATTTGAAGTTGGTTGGAAAATTCCTTGATTTCCAAATTTGCCGGCATTTGGGACACACTTTGACCTAATTCCCGTCACAATCTGGGGTGAGTCAACGGCCGTACAAATGTACACCAGCGCAGCGCAGGGTGTCCCAACAGCCACGGTTAGGGGAATAACCACGTAGCCGAGCTCCGTTTTCCCTAAACTCTGAAATTTCACCGTCATTTCCCAGCGAAAATCTGTCAATTTTGCATGACAAGTGCGGAATATATACAGTTTGGAGCATGCAAAATTTGAAGTTCGTTGGAAAATTCCTTGATTTCCAAATTTGCCGGCATTTGGGACACACTTTGACCAAATTCCCGTCACAATCTGGGGTGAGTCAACGGCCGTCAAAAGGTACACCAGCGCAGCGCAGGTTGTCCCAACAGCCACGGTTAGGGCCACGTAGCCGAGCTCCGTTTTCACTACATCCTTAAATTTCTCGGCCATTTCCCAGCGAAAATCTGTCAATTTTGCATGACAAGTGCGGAATATATACAGATTGGAGCATGCAAAATTTGAAGTTCGTTGGAAAATTCCTTGATTTCCAAATTGGCCGGCATTTGGGACACACTTTGACCAAATTCCCGTCACAATCTGGGGTGAGTCAACGGCCGTCCAAAGGTACACCAGCGCAGCGCAGGGTGTCCCAACAGCCACGGTTAGGGGAGTAGCCACGTAGCCGAGCTCCGTTTTCCCTACATCCTTAAATTTCTCGGCCATTTCCCAGCGAAAATCTGTCAATTTTGCATGACAAGTGCGCAATAAATACAGTTTGGAGCATGCAAAATTTGAAGTTCGTTGGAAAATTCTAAGATTTCCAAATTTGCCGGCATTTGGGACACACTTTGACCAAATTCCCGTCAGAATCTGGGGTGAGTCAACGGCCGTCCAAAGGTACACCAGCGCAGCGCAGGGTGTCCCAACAGCCACGGTTAGGGCCACGTAGCCGAGCTCCGTTTTCCCTACATCCTTAAATTTCTCGGCCATTTCCCAGCGAAAATCTGTCAATTTTGCATGACAAGTGCGGAATATATACAGTTTGGAGCATGCAAAATTTGAAGTTCGTTGGAAAATGACTTGATTTCCAAATTTGCCGGCATTTGGGACAGACTTTGACCTAATTCCCGTCACAATCTGGGGTGAGTCAACGGCCGTACAAATGTACACCAGCGCAGCGCAGGGTGTCCCAACAGCCACGGTTAGGGGAATAACCACGTAGCCGAGCTCCGTTTTCCCTAAACTCTGAAATTTCTCCGTCATTTCCCAGCGAAAATCTGTCAATTTTGCATGACAAGTGCGGAATATATACAGTTTGGAGCATGCAAAATTTGAAGTTGGTTGGAAAATTCCTTGATTTCCAAATTTGCCGGCATTTGGGACACACTTTGACCTAATTCCCGTCATAATCTGGGGTGAGTCAACGGCCGTACACATGTACACCAGCGCAGCGCAGGGTGTCCCAACAGCCACGGTTAGGGGAATAACCACGTAGCCGAGCTCCGTTTTCCCTAAACTCTGAAATTTCTCCGTCATTTCCCAGCGAAAATCTGTCAATTTTGCATGACAAGTGCGGAATATATACAGTTTGGAGCATGCAAAATTTGAAGTTGGTTGGAAAATTCCATGATTTCCAAATTTGCCGGCATTTGGGACACACTTTGACCTAATTCCCGTCACAATCTGGGGTGAGTCAACGGCCGTACAAATGTACACCAGCGCAGCGCAGGGTGTCCCAACAACCACGGTTAGGGGAATAACCACGTAGCCGAGCTCCGTTTTCCCTAAACTCTGAAATTTCTCCGTCATTTCCCAGCGAAAATCTGTCAATTTTGCATGACAAGTGCGGAATATATACAGTTTGGAGCATGCAAAATTTGAAGTTGGTTGGAAAATTCCTTGATTTCCAAATTTGCCGGCATTTGGGACAGACTTTGACCTAATTCCCGTCACAATCTGGGGTGAGTCAACGGCCGTACAAATGTACACCAGCGCAGCGCAGGGTGTCCCAACAGCCACGGTTAGGGGAATAACCACGTAGCCGAGCTCCGTTTTCCATAAACTCTGAAATTTCTCCGTCATTTCCCAGCGAAAATCTGTCAATTTTGCATGACAAGTGCGGAATATATACAGTTTGGAGCATGCAAAATTTGAAGTTGGTTGGAAATTCCTTGATTTCCAAATTTGCCGGCATTTGGGACACACTTTGACCTAATTCCCGTCACAATCTGGGGTGAGTCAACGGCCGTACAAATGTACACCAGCGCAGCGCAGGGTGTCCCAACAGCCACGGTTAGGGCCACGTAGCCGAGCTCCGTTTTCCCTACATCCTTAAATTTCTCGGCCATTTCCCAGCGAAAATCTGTCAATTTTGCATGACAAGTGCGGAATATATACAGTTTGGAGCATGCAAAATTTGAAGTTCGTTGGAAAATTACTTGATTTCCAAATTTGCCGGCATTTGGGACAGACTTTGACCTAATTCCCGTCACAATCTGGGGTGAGTCAACGGCCGTACAAATGTACACCAGCGCAGCGCAGGGTGTCCCAACAGCCACGGTTAGGGGAATAACCACGTAGCCGAGCTCCGTTTTCCCTAAACTCTGAAATTTCTCCGTCATTTCCCAGCGAAAATCTGTCAATTTTGCATGACAAGTGCGGAATATATACAGTTTGGAGCATGCAAAATTTGAAGTTGGTTGGAAAATTCCTTGATTTCCAAATTTGCCGGCATTTTGGACACACTTTGACCTAATTCCCGTCACAATCTGGGGTGAGTCAACGGCCGTACAAATGTACACCAGCGCAGCGCAGTGTCCCAACAGCCACGGTTAGGGGAATAACCACGTAGCCGAGCTCCGTTTTCCCTAAACTCTGAAATTTCTCCGTCTTTTCCTAGCGAAAATCTGTCAATTTTGCATGACAAGTGCGGAATATATACAGTTTGGAGCCTGCAAAATTTGAAGTTGGTTGGAAAATTCCTTGATTTCCAAATTTGCCGGCATTTGGGACACACTTTGACCTAATTCCCGTCACAATCTGGGGTGAGTCAACGGCCGTACAAATGTACACCAGCGCAGCGCAGGGTGTCCCAACAGCCACGGTTAGGGGAATAACCACGTAGCCGAGCTCCGTTTTCCCTAAACTCTGAAATTTATCCGTCATTTCCCAGCGAAAATCTGTCAATTTTGCATGACAAGTGCGGAATATATACAGTTTGGAGCATGCAAAATTTGAAGTTGATTGGAAAATTCCTTGATTCCAAATTTGACGGCATTTGGGACACACTTTGACCTAATTCCCGTCACAATCTGGGGTGAGTCAACGGCCGTACAAATGTACACCAGCGCAGCGCAGGGTGTCCCAACAGCCACGGTTAGGGGAATAACCACGTAGCCGAGCTCCATTTTCCCTAAACTCTGAAATTTCTCCGTCATTTCCCAGCGAAAATCTGTCAATTTTGCATAACAAGTGCGGAATATATACAGTTTGGAGCATGCAAAATTTGAAGTTGGTTGGAAAATTCCTTGATTTCCAAATTTGCCGGCATTTGGGACACACTTTGACCTAATTCCCGTCACAATCTGGGGTGAGTCAACGGCCGTACAAATGTACACCAGCGCAGCGCAGGGTGTCCCAACAGCCACGGTTAGGGGAATAACCACGTAGCCGAGCTCCGTTTTCCCTAAACTCTGAAATTTCTCCGTCATTTCCCAGCGAAAATCTGTCAATTTTGCATGACAAGTGCGGAATATATACAGTTTGGAGCATGCAAAATTTGAAGTTGGTTGGAAAATTCCTTGATTTCCAAATTTGCCGGCATTTTGGACACACTTTGACCTAATTCCCGTCACAATCTGGGGTGAGTCAACGGCCGTACAAATGTACACCAGCGCAGCGCAGTGTCCCAACAGCCACGGTTAGGGGAATAACCACGTAGCCGAGCTCCGTTTTCCCTAAACTCTGAAATTTCTCCGTCTTTTCCTAGCGAAAATCTGTCAATTTTGCATGACAAGTGCGGAATATATACAGTTTGGAGCCTGCAAAATTTGAAGTTGGTTGGAAAATTCCTTGATTTCCAAATTTGCCGGCATTTGGGACACACTTTGACCTAATTCCCGTCACAATCTGGGGTGAGTCAACGGCCGTACAAATGTACACCAGCGCAGCGCAGGGTGTCCCAACAGCCACGGTTAGGGGAATAACCACGTAGCCGAGCTCCGTTTTCCCTAAACTCTGAAATTTCTCCGTCATTTCCCTGCGAAAATCTGTCAATTTTGCATGACAAGTGCGGAATATATACAGTTTGGAGCATGCAAAATTTGAAGTTGGTTGGAAAATTCCTTGATTTCCAAATTTGCCGGCATTTTGGACACACTTTGACCTAATTCCCGTCACAATCTGGGGTGAGTCAACGGCCGTACAAATGTACACCAGCGCAGCGCAGTGTCCCAACAGCCACGGTTAGGGGAATAACCACGTAGCCGAGCTCCGTTTTCCCTAAACTCTGAAATTTCTCCGTCATTTCCCAGCGAAAATCTGTCAATTTTGCATAACAAGTGCGGAATATATACAGTTTGGAGCATGCAAAATTTGAAGTTGGTTGGAAAATTCCTTGATTTCCAAATTTGCCGGCATTTGGGACACACTTTGACCTAATTCCCGTCACAATCTGGGGTGAGTCAACGGCCGTACAAATGTACACCAGCGCAGCGCAGGGTGTCCCAACAGCCACGGTTAGGGGAATAACCACGTAGCCGAGCTCCGTTTTCCCTAAACTCTGAAATTTCTCCGTCATTTCCCAGCGAAAATCTGTCAATTTTGCATGACAAGTGCGGAATATATACAGTTTGGAGCATGCAAAATTTGAAGTTGGTTGGAAAATTCCTTGATTTCCAAATTTGCCGGCATTTGGGACACACTTTGACCTAACTCCCGTCACAATCTGGGGTGAGTCAACGGCCGTACAAATGTACACCAGCGCAGGGTGTCCCAACAGCCACGGTTAGGGGAATAACCACGTAGCCGAGCTCCGTTTTCCCTAAACTCTGAAATTTCTCCGTCATTTCCCAGCGAAAATCTGTCAATTTTGCATGACAAGTGCGGAATATATACAGTTTGGAACATGCAAAATTTGAAGTTGGTTGGAAAATTCCTTGATTTCCAAATTTGCCGGCATTTGGGACACACTTTGACCTAATTCCCGTCACAATCTGGGGTGAGTCAACGGCCGTACAAATGTACACCAGCGCAGCGCAGGGTGTCCCAACAGCCACGGTTAGGGGAATAACCACGTAGCCGAGCTCCGTTTTCCCTAAACTCTGAAATTTCTCTGTCATTTCCCAGCGAAAATCTGTCAATTTTGCATGACAAGTGCGGAATATATACAGTTTGGAGCATGCAAAATTTGAAGTTGGTTGGAAAATTCCTTGATTTCCAAATTTGCCGGCATTTGGGACACACTTTGACCTAATTCCCGTCACAATCTGGGGTGAGTCAACGGCCGTACAAATGTACACCAACGCAGCGCAGGGTGTCCCAACAGCCACGGTTAGGGGAATAACCACGTAGCCGAGCTCCGTTTTCCCTAAACTCTGAAATTTCTCCGTCATTTCCCAGCGAAAATCTGTCAATTTTGCATGACAAGTGCGGAATATATACAGTTTGGAGCATGCAAAATTTGAAGTTAGTTGGAAAATTCCTTGATTTCCAAATTTGCCGGCATTTGGGACACACTTTGACCTAATTCCCGTCACAATCTGGGGTGAGTCAACGGCCGTACAAATGTACACCAGCGCAGCGCAGGGTGTCCCAACAGCACGGTTAGGGGAATAACCACGTAGCCGAGCTCCGTTTTCCCTAAACTCTGAAATTTCTCCGTCATTTCCCAGCGAAAATCTGTCAATTTTGCATGACAAGTGCGGAATATATACAGTTTGGAGCATGCAAAATTTGAAGTTCGTTGGAAAATTCCTTGATTTCCAAATTTGCCGGCATTTGGGACACACTTTGACCAAATTCCCGTCACAATCTGGGGTGAGTCAACGGCCGTCAAAAGGTACACCAGCGCAGCGCAGGTTGTCCCAACAGCCACGGTTAGGGCCACGTAGCCGAGCTCCGTTTTCCCTACATCCTTAAATTTCTCGGCCATTTCCCAGCGAAAATCTGTCAATTTTGCATGACAAGTGCGGAATATATACAGTTTGGAGCATGCAAAATTTGAAGTTCGTTGGAAAATTCCTTGATTTCCAAATTTGCCGGCATTTGGGACACACTTTGACCAAATTCCCGTCACAATCTGGGGTGAGTCAACGGCCGTCCAAAGGTACACCAGCGCAGCGCAGGGTGTCCCAACAGCCACGGTTAGGGGACTAGCCACGTAGCCGAGCTCCGTTTTCCCTACATCCTTAAATTTCTCGGCCATTTCCCAGCGAAAATCTGTCAATTTTGCATGACAAGTGCGGAATATATACAGTTTGGAGCATGCAAAATTTGAAGTTCGTTGGAAAATTCCTTGATTTCCAAATTTGCCGGCATTTGGGACACACTTTGACCAAATTCCCGTCACAATCTGGGGTGAGTCAACGGCCGTCAAAAGGTACACCAGCGCAGCGCAGGGTGTCCCAACAGCCACGGTTAGGGCCACGTAGCCGAGCTCCGTTTTCCCTACATCCTTAAATTTCTCGGCCATTTCCCAGCGAAAATCTGTCAATTTTGCATGACAAGTGCGGAATATATATACAGATTGGAGCATGCAAAATTTGAAGTTCGTTGGAAAATTCCTTGATTTCCAAATTGGCCGGCATTTGGGACACACTTTGACCAAATTCCCGTCACAATCTGGGGTGAGTCAACGGCCGTCCAAAGGTACACCAGCGCAGCGCAGGGTGTCCCAACAGCCACGGTTAGGGGAGTAGCCACGTAGCCGAGCTCCGTTTTCCCTACATCCTTAAATTTCTCGGCCATTTCCCAGCGAAAATCTGTCAATTTTGCATGACAAGTGCGCAATAAATACAGTTTGGAGCATGCAAAATTTGAAGTTCGTTGGAAAATTCTAAGATTTCCAAATTTGCCGGCATTTGGGACACACTTTGACCAAATTCCCGTCACAATCTGGGGTGAGTCAACGGCCGTCCAAAGGTACACCAGCGCAGCGCAGGGTGTCCCAACAGCCACGGTTAGGGCCACGTAGCCGAGCTCCGTTTTCCCTACATCCTTAAATTTCTCGGCCATTTCCCAGCGAAAATCTGTCAATTTTGCATGACAAGTGCGGAATATATACAGTTTGGAGCATGCAAAATTTGAAGTTCGTTGGAAAATTACTTGATTTCCAAATTTGCCGGCATTTGGGACAGACTTTGACCTAATTCCCGTCACAATCTGGGGTGAGTCAACGGCCGTACAAATGTACACCAGCGCAGCGCAGGGTGTCCCAACAGCCACGGTTAGGGGAATAACCACGTAGCCGAGCTCCGTTTTCCCTAAACTCTGAAATTTCTCCGTCATTTCCCAGCGAAAATCTGTCAATTTTGCATGACAAGTGCGGAATATATACAGTTTGGAGCATGCAAAATTTGAAGTTGGTTGGAAAATTCCTTGATTTCCAAATTTGCCGGCATTTGGGACACACTTTGACCTAATTCCCGTCACAATCTGGGGTGAGTCAACGGCCGTACACATGTACACCAGCGCAGCGCAGGGTGTCCCAACAGCCACGGTTAGGGGAATAACCACGTAGCCGAGCTCCGTTTTCCCTAAACTCTGAAATTTCTCCGTCATTTCCCAGCGAAAATCTGTCAATTTTGCATGACAAGTGCGGAATATATACAGTTTGGAGCATGCAAAATTTGAAGTTGGTTGGAAAATTCCATGATTTCCAAATTTGCCGGCATTTGGGACACACTTTGACCTAATTCCCGTCACAATCTGGGGTGAGTCAACGGCCGTACAAATGTACACCAGCGCAGCGCAGGGTGTCCCAACAGCCACGGTTAGGGGAATAACCACGTAGCCGAGCTCCGTTTTCCCTAAACTCTGAAATTTCTCCGTCATTTCCCAGCGAAAATCTGTCAATTTTGCATGACAAGTGCGGAATATATACAGTTTGGAGCATGCAAAATTTGAAGTTGGTTGGAAAATTCCTTGATTTCCAAATTTGCCGGCATTTGGGACAGACTTTGACCTAATTCCCGTCACAATCTGGGGTGAGTCAACGGCCGTACAAATGTACACCAGCGCAGCGCAGGGTGTCCCAACAGCCACGGTTAGGGGAATAACCACGTAGCCGAGCTCCGTTTTCCATAAACTCTGAAATTTCTCCGTCATTTCCCAGCGAAAATCTGTCAATTTTGCATGACAAGTGCGGAATATATACAGTTTGGAGCATGCAAAATTTGAAGTTGGTTGGAAAATTCCTTGATTTCCAAATTTGCCGGCATTTGGGAAACACTTTGACCTAATTCCCGTCACAATCTGGGGTGAGTCAACGGCCGTACAAATGTACACCAGCGCAGCGCAGGGTGTCCCAACAGCCACGGTTAGGGGAATAACCACGTAGCCGAGCTCCGTTTTCCCTAAACTCTGAAATTTCTCCGTCATTTCCCTGCGAAAATCTGTCAATTTTGCATGACAAGTGCGGAATATATACAGTTTGGAGCATGCAAAATTTGAAGTTGGTTGGAAAATTCCTTGATTTCCAAATTTGCCGGCATTTTGGACACACTTTGACCTAATTCCCGTCACAATCTGGGGTGAGTCAACGGCCGTACAAATGTACACCAGCGCAGCGCAGTGTCCCAACAGCCACGGTTAGGGGAATAACCACGTAGCCGAGCTCCGTTTTCCCTAAACTCTGAAATTTCTCCGTCATTTCCCAGCGAAAATCTGTCAATTTTGCATAACAAGTGCGGAATATATACAGTTTGGAGCATGCAAAATTTGAAGTTGGTTGGAAAATTCCTTGATTTCCAAATTTGCCGGCATTTGGGACACACTTTGACCTAATTCCCGTCACAATCTGGGGTGAGTCAACGGCCGTACAAATGTACACCAGCGCAGCGCAGGGTGTCCCAACAGCCACGGTTAGGGGAATAACCACGTAGCCGAGCTCCGTTTTCCCTAAACTCTGAAATTTCTCCGTCATTTCCCAGCGAAAATCTGTCAATTTTGCATGACAAGTGCGGAATATATACAGTTTGGAGCATGCAAAATTTGAAGTTGGTTGGAAAATTCCTTGATTTCTAAATTTGCCGGCATTTGGGACACACTTTGACCTAATTCCCGTCACAATCTGGGTGAGTCAACGGCCGTACAAATGTACACCAGCGCAGCGCAGGGTGTCCCAACAGCCACGGTTAGGGGAATAACCACGTAGCCGAGCTCCGTTTTCCCTAAACTCTGAAATTTCTCCGTCATTTCCCAGCGAAAATCTGTCAATTTTGCATGACAAGTGCGGAATATATACAGTTTGGAGCATGCAAAATTTGAAGTTGGTTGGAAAATTCCTTGATTTCCAAATTTGCCGGCATTTGGGACACACTTTGACCTAATTCCCGTCACAATCTGGGGTGAGTCAACGGCCGTACAAATGTACACCAGCGCAGCGCAGGGTGTCCCAACAGCCACGGTTAGGGGAATAACCACGTAGCCGAGCTCCGTTTTCCCTAAACTCTGAAATTTCTCTGTCATTTCCCAGCGAAAATCTGTCAATTTTGCATGACAAGTGCGGAATATATCCAGTTTGGAGCATGCAAAATTTGAAGTTGGTTGGAAAATTCCTTGATTTCCAAATTTGCCGGCATTTGGGACACACTTTGACCTAATTCCCGTCACAATCTGGGTGAGTCAACGGCCGTACAAATGTACACCAGCGCAGCGCAGGGTGTCCCAACAGCCACGGTTAGGGGAATAACCACGTAGCCGAGCTCCGTTTTCCTAAACTCTGAAATTTCTCCGTCATTTCCCAGCGAAAATCTGTCAATTTTGCATGACAAGTGCGGAATATATACAGTTTGGAGCATGCAAAATTTGAAGTTGGTTGGAAAATTCCTTGATTTCCAAATTTGCCGGCATTTGGGACACACTTTGACCTAATTCCCGTCACAATCTGGGGTGAGTCAACGGCCGTGCACATGTACACCAGCGCAGCGCAGGGTGTCCCAACAGCCACGGTTAGGGGAATAACCACGTAGCCGAGCTCCGTTTTCCCTAAACTCTGAAATTTCTCCGTCATTTCCCAGCGAAAATCTGTCAATTTTGCATGACAAGTGCGGAATATATACAGTTTGGAGCATGCAAAATTTGAAGTTGGTTGGAAAATTCCTTGATTTCCAAATTTGCCGGCATTTGGGACACACTTTGACCTAATTCCCGTCACAATCTGGGGTGAGTCAACGGCCGTACAAATGTACACCAGCGCAGCGCAGGGTGTCCCAACAGCCACGGTTAGGGGAATAACCACGTAGCCGAGCTCCGTTTTCCCTAAACTCTGAAATTTCTCCGTCATTTCCCAGCGAAAATCTGTCAATTTTGCATGACAAGTGCGGAATATATACAGTTTGGAGCATGCAAAATTTGAAGTTGGTTGGAAAATTCCTTGATTTCCAAATTTGCCGGCATTTGGGACAGACTTTGACCTAATTCCCGTCACAATCTGGGGTGAGTCAACGGCCGTACAAATGTACACCAGCGCAGCGCAGGGTGTCCCAACAGCCACGGTTAGGGGAATAACCACGTAGCCAAGCTCCGTTTTCCCTAAACTCTGAAATTTCTCCGTCATTTCCCAGCGAAAATCTGTCAATTTTGCATGACAAGTGCGGAATATATACAGTTTGGAGCATGCAAAATTTGAAGTTGGTTGGAAAATTCCTTGATTTCCAAATTTGCCGGCATTTGGGACACACTTTGACCTAATTCCCGTCACAATCTGGGGTGAGTCAACGGCCGTACACATGTACACCAGCGCAGCGCAGGGTGTCCCAACAGCCACGGTTAGGGGAATAACCACGTAGCCGAGCTCCGTTTTCCCTAAACTCTGAAATTTCTCTGTCATTTCCCAGCGAAAATCTGTCAATTTTGCATGACAAGTGCGGAATATATACAGTTTGGAGCATGCAAAATTTGAAGTTGGTTGGAAAATTCCTTGATTTCCAAATTTGCCGGCATTTGGGACACACTTTGACCTAATTCCCGTCACAATCTGGGGTGAGTCAACGGCCGTACAAATGTACACCAGCGCAGCGCAGGGTGTCCCAACAGCCACGGTTAGGGGAATAACCACGTAGCCGAGCTCCGTTTTCCCTAAACTCTGAAATTTCTCCGTCATTTCCCAGCGAAAATCTGTCAATTTTGCATGACAAGTGCGGAATATATACAGTTTGGAGCATGCAAAATTTGAAGTTGGTTGGAAAATTCCTTGATTTCCAAATTTGCCGGCATTTTGGACACACTTTGACCTAATTCCCGTCACAATCTGGGGTGAGTCAACGGCCGTACACATGTACACCAGCGCAGCGCAGGGTGTCCCAACAGCCACGGTTAGGGGAATAACCACGTAGCCGAGCTCCGTTTTCCCTAAACTCTGAAATTTCTCTGTCATTTCCCATTGAAAATCTGTCAATTTTGCATGACAAGTGCGGAATATATACAGTTTGGAGCATGCAAAATTTGAAGTTGGTTGGAAAATTCCTTGATTTCCAAATTTGCCGGAATTTGGGACACACTTTGACCTAATTCCCGTCACAATCTGGGGTGAGTCAACGGCCGTACAAATGTACACCAGCGCAGCGCAGGGTGTCCCAACAGCCACGGTTAGGGGAATAACCACGTAGCCGAGCTCCGTTTTCCCTAAACTCTGAAATTTCTCCGTCATTTCCCAGCGAAAATCTGTCAATTTTGCATGACAAGTGCGGAATATATACAGTTTGGAGCATGCAAAATTTGAAGTTGGTTGGAAAATTCCTTGATTTCCAAATTTGCCGGCATTTTGGACACACTTTGACCTAATTCCCGTCACAATCTGGGGTGAGTCAACGGCCGTACAAATGTACACCAGCGCAGCGCAGTGTCCCAACAGCCACGGTTAGGGGAATAACCACGTAGCCGAGCTCCGTTTTCCCTAAACTCTGAAATTTCTCCGTCATTTCCCAGCGAAAATCTGTCAATTTTGCATAACAAGTGCAGAATATATACAGTTTGGAGCATGCACAATTTGAAGTTGGTTGGAAAATTCCTTGATTTCCAAATTTGCCGGCATTTGGGACACACTTTGACCTAATTCCCGTCACAGTCTGGGGTGAGTCAACGGCCGTACAAATGTACACCAGCGCAGCGCAGGGTGTCCCAACAGCCACGGTTAGGGGAATAACCACGTAGCCGAGCTCCGTTTTCCCTAAACTCTGAAATTTCTCCGTCATTTCCCAGCGAAAATCTGTCAATTTTGCATGACAAGTGCGGAATATATACAGTTTGGAGCATGCAAAATTTGAAGTTGGTTGGAAAATTCCTTGATTTCCAAATTTGCCGGCATTTGGGACACACTTTGACCTAATTCCCGTCACAATCTGGGCTGAGTCAACGGCCGTACAAATGTACCCAGCGCAGCGCAGGGTGTCCCAACAGCCACGGTTAGGGGAATAACCACGTAGCCGAGCTCCGTTTTCCCTAAACTCTGAAATTTCTCCGTCATTTCCCAGCGAAAATCTGTCAATTTTGCATGACAAGTGCGGAATATATACAGTTTGGAGCATGCAAAATTTGAAGTTGGTTGGAAAATTCCTTGATTTCCAAATTTGCCGGCATTTGGGACACACTTTGACCTAATTCCCGTCACAATCTGGGGTGAGTCAACGGCCGTACACATGTACACCAGCGCAGCGCAGGGTGTCCCAACAGCCACGGTTAGGGGAATAACCACGTAGCCGAGCTCCGTTTTCCCTAAACTCTGAAATTTCTCCGTCATTTCCCAGCGAAAATCTGTCAATTTTGCATGACAAGTGCGGAATATATACAGTTTGGAGCATGCAAAATTTGAAGTTGGTTGGAAAATTCCTTGATTTCCAAATTTGCCGGCATTTTGGACACACTTTGACCTAATTCCCGTCACAATCTGGGGTGAGTCAACGGCCGTACAAATGTACACCAGCGCAGCGCAGGGTGTCCCAACAGCCACGGTTAGGGGAATAACCACGTAGCCGAGCTCCGTTTTCCCTAAACTCTGAAATTTCTCCGTCATTTCCCAGCGAAAATCTGTCAATTTTGCATGACAAGTGCGGAATATATACAGTTTGGAGCATGCAAAATTTGAAGTTGGTTGGAAAATTCCTTGATTTCCAAATTTGCCGGCATTTGGGACACACTTTGACCTAATTCCCGTCACAATCTGGGGTGAGTCAACGGCCGTACAAATGTACACCAGCGCAGCGCAGGGTGTCCCAACAGCCACGGTTAGGGGAATAACCACGTAGCCGAGCTCCGTTTTCCCTAAACTCTGAAATTTCTCCGTCATTTCCCAGCGAAAATCTGTCAATTTTGCATGACAAGTGCGAAATATATACAGTTTGGAGCATGCAAAATTTGAAGTTGGTTGGAAAATTCCTTGATTTCCAAATTTGCCGGCATTTGGGACACACTTTGACCTAATTCCCGTCACAATCTGGGGTGAGTCAACGGCCGTACACATGTACACCAGCGCAGCGCAGGGTGTCCCAACAGCCACGGTTAGGGGAATAACCACGTAGCCGAGCTCCGTTTTCCCTAAACTCTGAAATTTCTCCGTCATTTCCCAGCGAAAATCTGTCAATTTTGCATGACAAGTGCGGAATATATACAGTTTGGAGCATGCAAAATTTGAAGTTGGTTGGAAAATACCTTGATTTCCAAATTTGCCGGCATTTTGGACACACTTTGACCTAATTCCCGTCACAATCTGGGGTGAGTCAACGGCCGTACAAATGTACACCAGCGCAGCGCAGGGTGTACCAACAGCCACGGTTAGGGGAATAACCACGTAGCCGAGCTCCGTTTTCCCTAAACTCTGAAATTTCTCTGTCATTTCCCAGCGAAAATCTGTCAATTTTGCATGACAAGTGCGGAATATATACAGTTTGGAGCATGCAAAATTTGAAGTTGGTTGGAAAATTCCTTGATTTCCAAATTTGCCGGCATTTGGGACACACTTTGACCTAATTCCCGTCACAATCTGGGGTGAGTCAACGGCCGTACAAATGTACACCAGCGCAGCGCAGGGTGTCCCAACAGCCACGGTTAGGGGAATAACCACGTAGCCGAGCTCCGTTTTCCCTAAACTCTGAAATTTCTCCGTCATTTCCCAGCGAAAATCTGTCAATTTTGCATGACAAGTGCGGAATATATACAGTTTGGAGCATGCAAAATTTGAAGTTGGTTGGAAAATTCCTTGATTTCCAAATTTGCCGGCATTTTGGACACACTTTGACCTAATTCCCGTCACAATCTGGGGTGAGTCAACGGCCGTACAAATGTACACCAGCGCAGCGCAGTGTCCCAACAGCCACGGTTAGGGGAATAACCACGTAGCCGAGCTCCGTTTTCCCTAAACTCTGAAATTTCTCCGTCAGTTCCCAGCGAAAATCTGTCAATTTTGCATAACAAGTGCAGAATATATACAGTTTGGAGCATGCAAAATTTGAAGTTGGTTGGAAAATTCCTTGATTTCCAAATTTGCCGGCATTTGGGACACACTTTGACCTAATTCCCGTCACAATCTGGGGTGAGTCAACGGCCGTACAAATGTACACCAGCGCAGCGCAGGGTGTCCCAACAGCCACGGTTAGGGGAATAACCACGTAGCCGAGCTCCGTTTTCCCTAAACTCTGAAATTTCTCCGTCATTTCCCAGCGAAAATCTGTCAATTTTGCATGACAAGTGCGGAATATATACAGTTTGGAGCATGCAAAATTTGAAGTTGGTTGGAAAATTCCTTGATTTCCAAATTTGCCGGCATTTGGGACACACTTTGACCTAATTCCGTCACAATCTGGGGTGAGTCAACGGCCGTACACATGTACACCAGCGCAGCGCAGGGTGTCCCAACAGCCACGGTTAGGGGAATAACCACGTAGCCGAGCTCCGTTTTCCCTAAACTCTGAAATTTCTCCGTCATTTCCCAGCGAAAATCTGTCAATTTTGCATGACAAGTGCGGAATATATACAGTTTGGAGCATGCAAAATTTGAAGTTGGTTGGAAAATTCCTTGATTTCCAAATTTGCCGGCATTTGGGACACACTTTGACCTAATTCCCGTCACAATCTGGGTGAGTCAACGGCCGTACACATGTACACCAGCGCAGCGCAGGGTGTCCCAACAGCCACGGTTAGGGGAATAACCACGTAGCCGAGCTCCGTTTTCCCTAAACTCTGAAATTTCTCCGTCATTTCCCAGCGAAAATCTGTCAATTTTGCATGACAAGTGCGGAATATATACAGTTTGGAGCATGCAAAATTTGAAGTTGGTTGGAAAATACCTTGATTTCCAAATTTGCCGGCATTTTGGACACACTTTGACCTAATTCCCGTCACAATCTGGGGTGAGTCAACGGCCGTACAAATGTACACCAGCGCAGCGCAGGGTGTCCCAACAGCCACGGTTAGGGGAATAACCACGTAGCCGAGCTCCGTTTTCCCTAAACTCTGAAATTTCTCTGTCATGCTCAGTCATTCGGACTGTCGTTAACGCACCGCAGTTTGGCTCGGCAATTTGGTCAAAGTGTGGTCCAAACGTCGGCAAATTTGGAGGTCGAAAAATGTTCCGACGAACTTCAAATTTTGCATGCCCTAAACTCTCTATATTGCGCACTTGTCATAAAACATTGACAGACTTTCGCCGGGAAATGGCAGAGAAATTTCAAAGTTTAGAAAAAACTGGGTTGAGGCTTCCTGACTGCTCTCACGCAAACCGTGGCTGTCTGTACACACCTCTTTGGGGTACTCCTGAGTTGTGCGCATGCTCAGTCATTCGGACTGTCGTTAACGCACCGCAGTTTGGCTCGGCAATTTGGTCAAAGTGTGGTCCAAACGTCGGCAAATTTGGAGGTCGAAAAATGTTCC